>JAHZNG010001567.1:0-10178 GCA_027744375.1 Orchesellides sinensis | reverse complement strand
TTTACTGCAAATGCAAGTTGCCCGAGCCACTCCCATAATATGTAATAATTAGTGATAATGATCTCATTTAGGTAAATTCCCGGGAAAATCATGAATAGCCTAGCGCAGGGTGTGATAAGTGACTGTCATACTGTCATCCGGCTCTTACAACGGTCGACTTGAAAGGGCAAAGAGCATATTATCCGGTGAATCTCTCTGGGACCCTTCTTATACTTAATGTGAAAAATATGGTCGCCTGCCTGTAGTAACAGGAGAAAATATACCTTTGCAAACCCTGTTAGTTAAGCTTCAAATGTCTACATGAAATTAGTTCGCTTGTTGTGACAAAATTGTTGATGTGGTCAGTGTGATGTGGGAGCAGTGTGCTCAGAATGAATTTAATTTGAGGGAAGAATGGAGCATATTATATGTTTATAAAATGTTAAGGCAGACCTACATGCCCAGTACCCTATTATTAAGTAGATAAGTATAGTGTCATCTCATTACAAGGCAACATTAACAAACAAGACTTTTTCTTGTAGTCTTTGCATCTGTTGACATTTTTTATAAATATTGAGAGCAAAATTAAAAGAGATAAGGAACCATTAGAGAAAACTTTTTAGACGTGTTTACGAGTCTATTCATAAAACACAAAGAGTCATTTAGTGTAAAGCTTAGGTGTGCGCTAGTTTCATCAAATCTGTTTAAAATATCACCTTAAAAGTGGCATGGTCGAAGAAAAACGCAAAATAATGTTCACTTTATACTTGCATTCTGCCTTGCAGCCAGGGTATGGTTAAGGTTGGTTTGTTTACTAGACTCAAGTGAAACTGTGGAAACCTTCAAAACTACAAAATATATCGTTTCTAGTCATCTTCACCCACTACGTGCTGTTTACTTCATTTCTCTCAGAAAATGCGCACAAAAAATCCATACATGCACCTGTCTAATCTTTTATGCAAATCTGCATCTCTGCAAGGTTTTCTTGAAAAGGCAAAATTTTGTGTTTATGTTCTCAAGCATTTTTTCCTTCCTTCCATGCTTGACATTGGCATTGGGACAACATCCGCAAGTGCACTATTAGAGTCAAGTTTTGAAAGAAGTGAAGCTTAGAAGTTTATAAGAAACGAGTAATTCAATAAAGCCGGACGAATTTCTATTCGAGACGAGAAAAAGGATACGTTTATGATGAGGAACTCGTGATACAAACAAGAACCTAGGCAATGAATTTGTAAAGCAGAGTCAAGGCGGAGGAGGAAGAGAGGCCAGTGTCCGCCATGTTTTGCTTTTGTATGAATGAATTGGGTGAGTGAAGGGAATGACTGAACACAATGATTAGCCTACTTGTCACAATCCGCAGAAGAGTTAGCATGTTTACCTTATCATCAAATACACATTGAGAAACAAGTTCATAAATTTCACCTGCCACACATCTTTACTAGAATGTTACCTCCGTGTGATGTAGCGTCACTTCGTCTCATCATGTGTTTTCATAGAGTATCATTCATAAAAATCTTGAAACCAAATGAACTTACAATTCATCGAATCTCATGTTTTTCAACTGTTACAAAGCAATCTGCAATAGATGAAACGAGCTCGCATAATGCTATGTCTGTTAAACCAGTAGTGGCTATCATATCAATTCAATAATCTATAATATATAAAGATATTTTTTTCAAAAGAAATCTGTCTGGTATGTGACTTCAGTAAACTCTTTCTGTTCTATGTATGATGAATGATGATGTACGTCTAGCACACTTCCGTTCGAAACTCTCACATAAAAATTGTACAATTTTGTGGACAGGGTGCTCCTTACCAATTACTCGACTAGTTTTTTTACGATGATCAAGCAAAAAACATTTTTATTGAAAACACAAATGAGCCTCGATGCAATTCTTCATTGTCAAGGGATTTTCACCAGAGGTATTCACCAACAAGCTAACCATTCTCTATCAAGCCATTTAGGAGCATATCAAATCCATTCAGGAGCTTTGTCATCAGTCCAGTACGAGGTACTTACCTTAAGTACCTATATACGCCTACTAATAAACTTTGTTACGAATACATTGAAAAAAAATTTCCAGGGTTCTTTCTACGAAATTATAAAAAGTTTTTTTCTTCCTTTTTGTCGTTTTAATTACTTTATTGATTTCTTAAGAACCTGGTTGAATCGAAGCACCTAGAACGAGACTGATCAATTGAATGCTCGCCCCACTCTATTCCACCTGTGGCCACCTTACAAAAAAATAAAGCAAATGCACCAGTCTTAATTTTTAAAATACATCTCTTTGCTGTTGATTCTTCATGATTTCAATTGTTTTAGTTGGGATACCCATGACTCTACAGAAAATAATTTTAATGCTAATCATCTTTTTTTTGTCANATTTTTAAAATACATCTCTTTGCTGTTGATTCTTCATGATTTCAATTGTTTTAGTTGGGATACCCATGACTCTACAGAAAATAATTTTAATGCTAATCATCTTTTTTTTGTCAAGGTTTTACACATATATTGTTCTCACTTTTTTAATGGTCTACGAAAACCACATCACATCCGAAAAACACATAAATCTGTCCACAGCCTTTATTATTTCATCCTCATTCCATTTTGGGTCAACCATCACGTTTGTATATTTATCATTTTTTTCATGTACGCAGCTGAAGAAAATAAAAAATATAAAAACGGGGGAAAACAGTGGAAAGTAAGTCACACGCAGGGAGTGATAGTGCTACAAGGCATTAAAACACTTTGTACTATTTGGTGACGATGAAAAGTTGACATTATGAAATAAAATCCATCACAAGTTTACATATGGCGCATGAGATTAAGCGAATAAATATGCAAATGAATTCGCTAAAATGATATTCGAAAGCGGTATGATATCTTCATGTCAAATATATTCAGCGTAACCAAAAAAACAACCCTAAAACTCCTAAACGATACCACTCTACCAAATGGTTTGTTTTTCTGGGTATAATATTGCTGTAGCAATTAACTAGTTACCTTTGGTCATTTTAAAATATTTCAAATATTTGTTTTTGTAATGTCATTTTTAGGGTGCCATGTCATTGTTGCAGTGAAGCCATTTTATGATAAGAAAGAGTTAATTCTTTTGTAAAATAAAAAAATCTACATATTTATATACAGACCACAATGATAACAATGAATGAAGCGTGAAACAAAATTTGTTCCATATTTTCCTACATCTGCACATAAAATGCAACCCAGACTTCTAATGAAACTGACATTGTTGCATTACACTAACCACAAGTAATTCAGCCATGATGTTCATAACAGACATATACGTCGCTGCAGCGGATATTACGACGGTGATAAGTACATATATAACCAAATGAAACGCCATATTATGCTGTTGGCGTGTTGCTGGCAACAAGACTCTTTCTTACATGAAAAGAAAAATGAAGAGCAGTGAGAGGGAAATGCATGTGTCGTGTTGTGTGTGATGATGATGATGAGCTCATGAGAGCGTTGCACTCCACCATATTGTGCGTTATGATCTTATTATATTACTTATTGTCTTTTGTTTTTTAACTTGGGCTCTCAATGAGTGTAATATCTTCTTCTCTGTCAAGATTTGGTTTAATACGATAAAAACACGGTTAAGTAGTATGCTAGGAGTGTGAGTGGAGCAAGGAATAATATGTATGCATGTATGATGATAATTGTGGTAGTGATTTAGTGATTATAATGGGTGAATAAACAAGACAGAGAGTGACATACGGCATATAGTACACTAATGTTTATGGATGTCGACTAACCGGAAACATGAGTTAGATTAGTCATTCAGTGATGACGGAATGAGAATTTTTATTCAAGAAGGGATCTATGAACACCAACATAGAACACACATATCAGATCAGATCACATCTGAATATGAACGCGTTAAGGTGCATGCATGAGAAACTTTTAATATGTCTGCATTCGCATCCGATTCACACATGCCTTGCCTTGAACTTGATCAGCTTTGCTAGATTTTTTGCTGGTGAAAAAGTTTGTAGCTACGAGATAATGATAAGATAATATTTTGTTGCACTTACTTACAACAATGTTTCATTTTTTGCTTGAATAATTTTACTCGTTTAATGGCGTATATTAAGGAGTGAAGTGTTTTAAAATGAATTTGGTGAGTTTAAAAGCAAAGCATGATATCCATTGTGTCTGATTATTTAGATGAGAAGCATCCACAGGATTTTTGAGTCACTGGTGCACTCTCAATAAAACTTTGAATACACAGATTTGTACTTTAGTTTACAAGGCTTGTCTACGAAAAAGGGTTTTTAAGTAGCAGATTTTGTACAGTGAAATTTTAATTTGGAAGCGTGGAACTTTAATTCGATGCAATGACGTCTGCATAACACCAGTTGCAATTCGCAATAAGGAAATTCGAAATGAGTTTTTAAAATAGCTTATCTTTGCAGCTCCGATAAACTATTAAAAAATGCTTTGATACGCAATTTCAAGTTACACGTATCTGCCGTGTACAATTTAACTTAAAGGGCTAATTCTTTCATACTCGTTTAGCTAAGTAAGTTCTGTATGTCACTGTGTTTAGTATAGCAAGAGGATATCTCGGTTGTTTTACCAAGCCAAATTAAAATCAAATTACAGAATACGGCGGATTTAGCTTTGATGTAAAAGTAAGCCTAAAAGGAGACATATAAAATAATATATAAATATGCAAACTAGATAAGTAATAAATAAACTACATTGCAAGTTTCCAAACAACTGTCATTCTTTCTACCTATCGCTTGCCGTAGATTTATAAAAGAAAAAGCAAGACTTTTCTTGTAAATAATAAAGACACATAGAGTAAATGAAACAGGAAGGAGAACATACATGATACCCCGAGAAAGGCTGAGAAGGTGAAGTTCAGAAACGGATATTTGCATTAATGATTTAGTACCAAAAGAGTGAGATTTCATTCAGCAGCCAACCCTCCAACGAAAAAAACAACTCCTCCGTCATTTTACATCAGTTCTTTTTTGATGAGGTGTTTCCCATTTTTGCAAACACTCGCAATAAGTAATTCTCTCCTTGCTTAAAATCAAAGTGGTTAGGGCTCAAGGTAGACTTTTTTTGCAGCCAAACTTGGAGTCACACTTTACAAAGAAATTTGAGCATATATGCAATGCACACTGAAGAAAGTAGGTTTTGGCTAACGACTCAGGTATAAAAACCACCGCTTTACGTTGCACCACACACGTACAAAGCTCAGGTCGATATTGGCCCACTTGTTTTCATCGTTCCCTTTCATACATCCTACTGGCAAGCAAGCAGCCCATATTTCACTTGCCGATGACACGTCCCCTTATTTGCTTTGTCGGTGTTTCGAAACACATTAAGTAGCACACATGATTTTAATCAGATTCATGGGATTGCACTTGAGAATAAGACAAACATGCTCGTAAATATTTTTGAGTGCATTGTTGGCTGTATAATTTAGATTGAAATACTTTCACGGGAATTATGATTCATCCCACATTTGAAATAAAAAATCCGTCTAACTTAGAAAACTTTCCAATTTGATTGTCTGCTTCTTTCCTAGTTTGAATATTTATTTTTTAGTGCATTGCATGAATTTTGGTTTTCGGAAAGATCTAACTTAAATATGGTATGATATATCCGTTTAATAGGTTAAATTTAGCTTTTACTCCAAAACTGAAATATTAAAAATTTCTTTAGTTTATTTTCAGACGTCTGAGAATGTCTTATGGGGAGACAAAGCTTGCTCTAAGGCTCATCTAATCAACAACAAAAATCAAAGTTACATATATTTCTCTGAAATGGCATGCCTTTGTTCATATGTATGTACGATATTTGAACTAATGAAAGAAAGTCTTTTTAAGTAGGTATTAATGTCACAAGCTGCTCAGTAGCTTTTGGTTTTCCTCAACCCTTTCTACATATACAGTTTCGGCAAAAATATACTGCGTATTGGTTGTGTAAGTGTACACTAGTTAGGTAATCAGTATCAGTCATTTGTTCACTTTTGTAAATATGCAATTGTATCTAGAATCTAGATGTGCTTGGATTAAATATTGAGACTAAGCATAATTATTTCCTTACAAGCATGGCAAAAGCTTTGTGTTTGTATTCCTTTTGATTCTAAAATCGTCATAAAACTTTTTAGGCATCTTCTTTGATCCCAAGTCCTGAGTACTTTCTATTACAATGTTTATCTTTCCTCTTCACCAATTTTCAATAAGTTTTTATATCAAGTCGAAATCAAAAAGGAATACTGTGAAACATGATACATTGAAGGAAATTCGTAACAAGAATTCTAAATTTGGACACAAAGGAATTAAAAGGAGAAAGAAAAACAGTGAAAGACTTTTGAAAATTAAATAAAATCACACACATATAAATACCCAAATCAAACAACAGAGACTAAAGATAGAATGAGAAACTTATTCCTTTTTGAAAACTATAAATGCTTTATTATTATAACAATTGGAATTTTAGTATTTTAGAAAACAGTTCTATTTGAAGTACTACAGTTGAAGGTTTTCGCTAATAAAAACTTTAGCTAACAATAGTAAAGGGAATTATTTGTTGTATATGAGATTCGATACTTTTAGATATGATGAGCTGCTTGCTCTCGGTATAGACTAAAAGATTTTTCTTGGTGTGTGAAGCGTCCTATTCCAAACTGTCAAATTGCACGGTGTATGGCATCCATACATACAAGTAAATCAGATCATTTTACATGTCATTTATTTCGCAAATAAAATCTGGCAAGTCAAAAAAGCACCCAGCTTTTAAACGTATTACTGGGACTGCTCTATATGTCACTATTATTTTTACGATAAGGAGTAAACAATATACCATGTCTTCAGAGAATAAAGATAATATTTCATGGTTAAAATTATTAATCACGGAGCCCATGGTTGACATTGAAATTAAAAATCTTTTAATTTTCTCGAGCTTTCGACAGTAAACCTCTGTCTTTCTCTATATTTCATGTCTCCATCGTATCATATATTTCCTTACTTTGCTGTTTTTCTCCTTCAATAAGTTTTCTTGGTGTGTGAAGCGTCCTATTCCAAACTGGAAAGTCTCAAATTGCACGGTGTATGGCATCCATACATACAAGTAAATCAGATCATTTTACATGTCATTTATTTCGCAAATAAAATCTAGCAAGTCAAAAAAGCACCCAGCTTTTAAACGTATTACTGTGACTCTCTATATGTCATTATTATTTTTACGATAAGGAGTAAACAATATACCATGTCTTCAGAGAATAAAGATAATATTTCATGTCTCCATCGTATCATATATTTCCTTACTTTGCTGTTTTTCTCCTTCAATAAATATCCTCTGCAACACAAACACAATTTCGAAAAATAACCTTATCAATTTAATGCTTGGGGCAGCAATTTTTTCGTTATAAACCGCATAAGCAAATATGTTGAGATTTTAAATCACGAATATTATGTGGGCCATCGATATATGTAACATGTCGGTATCCCTAATTTTTATGGGAATCTGTATTTGCATATGTAATAGGTATGCATAACTAGAGGCAGATTAGTATCCATTCGCCTTCCCTACCCGGAAAAACACTTTAGTTTCTTCGTAAATGATTTTTTGAGATGACAGCGTGCTTTTGAAAAATGTCAATGTGGGCAGCTCAGCTCAATATCCTCTATTTTATTACTAATATGACGTATTATGCCGTAAAAGCATTAAAATTATGGAGAATAATGTTTTTACGCTCCATTAATTCGATTACAAAACAACCGCCAGAAATATACCACGCTACTTTATTTAAATCCATTTCTCTTTAGGAAAAACTTAACTGCTTGATCGGATCTTACACTGTATATAGTAGCCTAGAGCTTTTTCGGCTTCTTAGAAGGTCGTAAGATCTTGGATGGGATAAGCTTAAATCCCAGCTTTAACTAGATCCACCACCCACGTCATCATCCATCAATCCAATAAGCAAATATGAGCATATGTTGTGAATAATTTTATTATCAATGTATTACATAAATAACATCGCAATCTGTTTTTAGCTGACCTATTCAAGTTTTGAGATTATTTTATAAGTATTCAGTAAGAATTTTCGATCGAAATAGATCGCTTAACCCATACTGAATATTAGGCATATTTGTCTATATACATTATCCAATGCGTGTATAGCGTCACCCTTTAGCGTCAGAAAGACGGATGTAACAAACTTTTTCTTTCCCACTTACAGAATCCTCCTTCTTCATACATTTTGGCATATGGCAAAAGTCGTGTTTTACTAGAAAACAAATGGACCCATAGTAATAGTAGTATTGAGCTATATTCTAGGTTAAACCTGTAATACCAGATTATTAGGTTGTAGATAAATATTCGTACCGTATTGTATATCCCTTTCGACGTAGAACCACACGGCCTGAATGAAAAGCATCCTAATTGTTGCAACAAGTTAAAGTAATAAACTGGCATATCTCTGTATAAACGTTTAATTCTTTTGCTTACTCAGTCAGAAGTACTTATACAAAATGTAGTACTATATTACTTCAACAAAAGCATTTATATTACTGGTCCTTGACTTTTTAGAAGCTTGCTTGTCGTTTCTATGATCGTTAAACTATCTATCCGTCAATCCGTTGGTCAGCATCTTCGTTTTGTGTCAAACAGATCAGGAATTCAAGCAGGAATCTGAACAAGAACACGAAACAACGGCATCTTCATCATACCTTGTCCTTCCCTGGCTGGTCATTTTTCTGCATCATCCTCCACATACTACGTATATATAACCAATATGCAAAAAATACTATGTAACGTCCTCGTCCCACCACCACGAGCAAAATACAAGTTTTTTACATTTTAGTGCACCAGCATCATCACCATCGTGTTTCTTGAACCACTGTTTTAATGCCAGGTTTTCTGATTCATTCCTAAAACTTGCCAGATAAAGGGTCCACTTTACCAAGCTTACAGTATTAGTTTTCTACATATCATAATATATCATGTTTCCCACCTGCATTTCTACTTCACCATGTCAAAACATGTTTGTGCTATATACAAAGCGTACGACTGACGATAACTGAAAAATTTACTTGTGAGGTGTGCGTATGACGTGACGGGTTTGTTCTAACTGAACCAAAAAATCGGATTGAATGGTTAATATGCAACTTCAATTTATCACCGGACAAGAAGGCTACTCAAATGGGTTAGCATTCAAATGGGCCATTAGTATTCCGACCACTTTATGTTTTTTTCTGATTGCGGTTTATAACATGTTATGAGAAACCATTAAGTTAGACATTGAACAAACTACAGTTTTTGCCGTTTTTCGCACTTCATGTAACAAACCAAGTTAGACTTTTGTAGGTTGCTTTCTAGTTTAAACCGAATTTTACGTTACAGATAAAGATGCGAATGTTTGAGGGACAAATTAATGTCTCAACAGCATACATAGAAGGGTATAAGGTACTTTCATAGTAAAAGTTGGTAGCTGCTTTCAAACATTCAATTTACAATGTAAATAAATTGAGATCTACCTTTGGCCTAATGTAAGTCTAAATTTTTCGTAACGAAAGACAGAAACCAAGATCCGAAACGGCCAAGAGGCCTGTTAAATGGAGAAATGTCTGGTTTTAGCAAGATTCCGAGTCCTTCTAAAGGATAAAAAATTTCACGAGTTCTTTCTCAAATCTCACAACTTTATTGCATCACTATCATCATCAAGCTCATCCCAGCCTGGTACTTTGCAGCCATTAGAGACTCTATCGTATAGCCTGATATTCCTGCATCTTCAAAGAAAACCACTTTTCATATGCATTAAATTTGCGAAGATGAGATTTAAGATATTTTACTCTTGAGAACTGAATCCTGTAGCCCAGAAGTGGATTTCCTTGTGTGTTTAACAAGTCTGCACGTTACGGATGCATATACAGTACAGAGAACAGTTGATTATTAAAGTAAATTCCTTCATTTTTAAACCATGCTTAATATACTATTGCACAATTTATTGAACAGGATATTTGAGCATGGAATGATATATGAGATGTTCCTAGCACATAAAACTCCGCTTGGTATCACTATCCCACGTAGGTTTCCTTATCGATAGATAAAATGGGTTAAAAGACCTACACTGCAACTTGAAACATTATTTTGATTTCCGCAAGAAAAGAAAAGAAATGTTTTAAAAGATAAAAACTGTTTGCTCGATGTTCAA
>JAHZNG010001566.1:0-11704 GCA_027744375.1 Orchesellides sinensis | reverse complement strand
AAAAAATATGTAAATGCTATATTTATTAAATCGATTGTGGAAAAATATGTAGGTCAGTATGTGCACCTGCTTTCGCTGCTTCCATAGTATAACGTCTTACGTCAACTAGTTAGTATCGCACGCCAACTAATTTACCTTATAGTCTGAATTTGAATGCTGCAGTCGAAAATTCAATCTAAACAGAAAATGCTCAAATAGATACATATTTTATGAACTGTATGTCGTTGTTGTTGTTTGTTTCTGTTCATAACAGTTAAACTTCTCCACAGCAGAATGCCAATCATATTCAAAATGGCCTTGGTGTTATGTAATGAAAACTTATAATTTTTATTTTTTGTGGTTCGAAATACTTCTAAACAACTAATATGCTTTTATTTAATAGCTCTCAAAAGAATGAAGTTTGGATTGGAGATGTATACATTATACATACATTGTGCTATATTGGCAATAAGCAATTGACAAGCCAGCATGAGCATGCAAACCGCGCAAGTGAACTTTAATCGTTAAAAAAATGCTTTCAAGATCTTTTCCATTGACGGATACGGACATACAATCACATCCTGTTATAGTTAATATATTTATGGGTTCGCTTGGAAAAGGAAGATCTTTAATTTTCCTATCATAATAACAATCAAACTATATATTTTTACTTTTCACTATTCCCTCATTTCAAACCCACTGCCCCTTGTCACCAAAATCAGTTAGTCATAAGCACATTGCAAACATTTTGTAACCTCAAACAATACACTAATATTTTGTACACAACTTCCTTTCATTCTTCCTTAATTTTTGGCTGTAGTCAGCAACAGTGGCATCAATACAGGAAATCCTATTAGTCCTGTACATTCATACTTCATCATGATGACTGAAGACATATAGACATAAGGTATGACATTAAGATTTGCAAGATGCTCCTCAGTCAGTCCTCACGAAATGCACTAGATTGGATAAGGACATAATTTGTGAATTGACAGCTATGCTTAACGTTGCGCTGATGCGTCAGCGTCTTTGTAAGACTTGCAGTTGCAATATATACTATTTACTTACTCTAAAACCTAAAACATTGTTATGCAACTTCAAGTGTCCCAACTATTAACAAAAAAGGAAACTCTCACTTGTAAGATTGCTCTCTTCTCTTTCGCTTCGTCAAGTTGTTTGTCATCTTATGTAGGTTTGCATTGCATAGCATATGTACATGTTCACTATGGGAAGCGTATGAACCAACATGAATTAGCACCTGAATGCCACAATGAGAATCGCCCTTCGATATAGGCCACTCACTTTTAGTGTCCTACCTGAAATTCCACTGCGAGAATGTATGTGTGTCTATTTCTTAACGTAACAATGCAAGACAAAATGTAACGTGATCCATGGGTAAAAAAATAGGATATAAAAGATGTGACATAACTTATAACATGCATGCTCGTCGGCATAATATATGATAAGGTAAATGAGTCAGAGATTGATAAACGATGAGAATTTTAGGCTTCAAAATATGTAGAACTGCTTAGGTATGCATTTTTTCATCGTGAAGTCTATTCTGTGAGAAGCCTTTCCGACAGTAACATCTATCAAAAGGTCGCTTCTGTTTCCGTTTTAATATAGTTTAAACTGTGGCGTAGTTGTAACCACATTGATTTGATGGTCCGTTTAAAGCAACTATTGATTACCTTTAATTAGTTTTTGTGATGTGGTAAAAGCGTTTAAAGGAGTGCGTGGTACGGCTGGCTGTGTAGAAAAATTTAAGTTCGAAACTAGCCGATAACCTATCGCTGTCAGTTGTTTTCAAAAACCTAATTTTCATCGGCAAAAGTTCAAAATGAATTTCTGCAAACCAAGCTTGCGTGTGTCGATAATGGTGGTTTTTCATGTGGGACTTTGTCTAGTCCTGGCGTCTGCTTCTGTCATCAATGTCGACAAAGATCTCACTAATCTCACGTCCACTACGCCTGAGACAAAGTCTGAGGTAGAAGCATTATCGTCATCCATATCGGAAACGCTCACGTCGCCAGAATCCAGTATCAAAAACGTAAATGCTAACAACACGAGTAGTAGTGGAGGCACTGGTGGTGGTAATGGCATTACAAAAGGTTTGTACGATTAAATCCTTGGCTAAATTAAAATCGCTTAATAACCATTTTTAGTAATATTAATTGCGTGTAGCATGTATTTTCTAAGAAGTCTCCTTAATTAACAAAAGCCAAGACATTGACAAGCTAAATATCGCTGCATACTGAGTCATTTTTAATTGCGTATGTCAGTGTACATTAACCAACTTCAATTAAATTCAGTTTTAGCATCCTTCAAATAACATAGTAATAGGCTGAATCATTTTGAAAATTAACTTTTCAAGTCAGGAACACAAAAGTCTTCACGTTACTGTTCACCTCCAAACATGACATTTGATAAAAATTAAATACCAATTATTGCTATCTTGGTTCACTAAAAAGACTTCTTTTCTTTATCGGTTTTGCTTTAAATGTTAGATTATACATCTAATCAAATCTTACTTAAGACTGACAATTTACGTTACGTATGTGCAATACTCTACATCTAATCTATACAGTAGCTAATACTTACATTACATATTATACAAATCGGATTCTTTTTCAAGCGAAAGCTGCACAAATCACAAGGAATGTATTTAAAATATATTATTACAAGTATGTACTAATTGTACACACTTGTAATAAATAATAATAATAATACTTGCGGGCTTGTAGTGTAGTAATATTATTAAATAGATTTTTCATGGCATAATAATCTAGATTTTAGGATAGGCCATGAGAAAATTAAGTGGACCGTACTTCTTCAAACCATTACTTATTTTTGGTTTCATGCATTTTAAAACTTAAGACGAGTTGAGTTGTGTCACAATTTATGATGTGTAATAAAAACAATGCCAAGATTTCAGAAAATGCGAGTCCCACTAAAATGAAGGTAAAATTGGTCGACTTGCTCCAATTTATAAAATGAGATTTAAACTAGAAAAAGATAAAGCATTCAAGAATTGATGCAACCCTATTGCATAACTATTTGTAATGGCCTGATATTTCATTTGCCTGAGAAGATTTGTGGTTCATTTACACTTTCAAAAACAGAATGAACAAAAAACTTTATTTGGAATTCGTATGAATACCTTAATTTTATATCTAAGTCGTGTCATCACTATCAGACTGAATTATGCATATGAAAAAAAACAATTCTGATCAAAAGATTAAGAATATTACTAAATGCAATTTCAACATAAACTAATCTATGAATGATAATATGACGGTGTTGAACATGTATTAAGTTTGAGTTTGGTTTGCGTTAAAGATAGCCTTATTAAATGAAATCTGTAAAACAGTAGGGAATAAGTTGTGAAAAAAGGAATAGTTGTAAAAACAACGGCTTTTGATTTTTCATCAGAGCCCTCTTCATCTCCTACCTCCTCGGCAAGCTTTCAACTATTCGAAGACATTTCTCCCCAAAACATCACAGCAACTAGCTTCTCCGGCGAAGGAACTGAATACGATGGTCCAATCCGAAAATGCACCCAAAGGGACTCTGCAGGCTTGAACAAGTGTCTTCAGCAAGTTCTCAAAGATCTGAAGCCAAGGTTGGCTCAGGGTGTTGCGGAAATCAATTTACCTCCTATGGAGCCTCTTAAACTTTCCAATGTTGCCTTTGAGCAGGGATCCGGGCCTGTCAAAATTGTTTCCTCATTTACCAACGTGGAAGTTACTGGACTGTCCAACTTCTCACAATCGGATTTCTGGTATTGTAAACTATTGCTGCTTTAAATCTTTAAAACGAAAGAATTTGTAAGAATATTTTTTATGCAATTTTATCTATTCTTCATTCAGGGTCGATGTTCCAAAGAGAACGCTAGACTTTGACTTGATCTTCCCCCAACTATCCCTCGTTGGAAATTATGAAATTTCTGGAAATCTCTTTTTCATTCCAATCGGAGGAACTGGAAACTTTTACTTGACTTTGGGTAATATAAAATACAACAATAAGTAAACTATATAACTTGACGATATGTATTAAACTGATTTTATTTATGTGCATGTCTTTACTTAATTAGGAGGAACAAGGGCAAAAGGCGAAAGTAAATTGGGAGTGTTCCGAAATAGCACTCTTGCTCAAGTGGTGGTGAAGCAGACGGGTGTTCAGCTTAGAAATCGACAACATCAAAGTTCATCTAACCAATCTTTTTAACGGAGATCCTCTCTTAGGTATGTACTTTATACATAAACCTTTTAGTTTTATACGTGTAATAGGTACTTTAATTCAGGGAGAAAACTTTCTTTCGTGAGATTACAAATAAATTGGTTGATAGAGCAAGAGGCAATTTAAGACTCGCCTCAAGGGTCAATCTTTCCCTGTTCCCAATAATATCTATAGCCTTTTTGCCTTATACTGTGTTATAATAGTTTCTATACAAGTTGTATCTCGCGTCTATTCCAAAGCGATAGCTATGGCTAGGATAGTTGCATTACTGTTTTCTAGAATCCAAAACGTATTTTAAACAGCATTACAATTTGTGTTAGAAATAGCTCGAATACATTCAGTATTTCGAAAGTACAAATGATTTGCAATTTACTCTTTACTGTTTTACAAAAGCTGTTCGAATAATAATATATGTGTGTGCCTGTCCTTCCCAAGTGAACTTTAACTTTTACAGAAAGTGTGTTCTCGGGTGGTATTAGGTATCTTGCGTATTGACTTTTCCCAGTCATTCATCATCTACAAAAATATGTAGTTTTTATACTACTGCTTCAATTTTCCTGTTATTTCTTTCTTTTTCTTTTACTTTTATTGATACATATATGAGCTCTACTCCCTCAAACGTACATACAAATCTAGCATGTAACATATACAGTATTTTATTTAGGTTTATGTGAGGGAGGAGTAGTTAAAGAAGAGTCATCGTATTTCTTCACTTTTCTTTTAGCAACTTACTTGATTTTCCTCTCACATCCTTCATCATCGTGATCGTTTTGTATTTCATGTTGTGTCTTAGGTACGGTTATCAACAACTTTCTCAATGAGAACTCTCAAGAAGTCTTTGAAGAAGTAAAGCCTGAGATTGGTGCTCAAGTTGGGGAGCTACTCTCCCTTTTGGCTAATCGAGCCCTGTCTGCTCTCTCCACCAGTCAATTTGATGATGTTCCATTTAGCCCTAGTCCAACTGATGAGATTGAACTTTGACCAATGGTACAACCACCGTTAAAGTAAATATATGTATACATTTTATTTCCTTGTCGCAATCTTATTCGACGAATTCTCCTCATATCGTTACCTTGTTGCTGCATAGTACATACAATTAAAATATTTCAATTAAGAAATGGCGTCATTGAAAGGTGTAGACTTTACGTTTTGTATGTGGACTTATTTTAATTAGTTATACTTTCAACGCGATTTTATTGTATTTGTACCTACGACTCTACGAGTCGTTAACCTCATCGTTGTTTCTTTTGTTGTACTTCATTTTACCATTTCTAACTAGCTTTAGTTTCAGTGTGAATTTGTCTACTTTTTACCATACAACTCTATATTATGTTGGTCAGATAGTACTGGACACTTTGTAAATAAATACTGGATATATATTTTTCGTACAAATAAAACTCATTTTTCACTTTTAAAACTTACTTAATTGACGTATAAACAATCATGCGTTGTAATTCTTGTACATTTATGAATACGAACTGTGTAGGAAAACATACTTTTAAGTTATTCGTTTCAGTTATAATATAAATGTGGACTAGAATTGTTTTATAAAACTGTAGGAATTTATAATAAAATGTATTTATGTATAAACCTGCGGAATGAATTACACGCATGCATGCTATGGTAGATATCAAGAAACTTTTCAAGATCGAATTAAAAAGATATGCACAAACATACATACCACGACTTGTCATATTCAACGATATTTTTGTATACTCATAATTTACTTGAATAATATCTAATAAAAAAAAGTAAACTTTTGTTGCGAATACCTTTAAAAAATTAGTAATGAAAGTCATTTTTGCTTTAGCTATATCCGCATAACCCCAGAATCAGAAACCCTGAAAAAGACTAAAAATAAGCTAATGGAAAAATCTCCAAAAGCTGAGATTAGATTGTGAAACTCTATTTCGTTTACCGTTGCAATTGTGGGTTCGCATAACCCCAGAATCAGAAACCCTGAAAAAGACTAAAAATAAGCTAATGGAAAAATCTCCAAAAGCTGAGATTAGATTGTGAAACTCTATTTCGTTTACCGTTGCAATTGTGGGAAATGTTTATTTCATAATAAAATACAAACGCATTTGTATATATTCTGACTTGAGTTACATTTTTATTTAATCATATTATCGTTAGTTTTCCACTTGTTTGGAAATGTTTCCTGAAGTTTTTGCGGACTTTCTTTGTACACATTATTCCCACAAAACATACTCCATATTGTGCACATTTCATATCTGCCTGCATACTCATACAGGCTCAGGCTCATAGGTTTTGAAGAATTCTTAAAACTTTTGTGAAGGTAATATAAACTTTTACTTAGGAATGAAAATAGCCAGAGTTTGGGTGAACGAAATGAGATTGGAAAATAAAGACTAATATTTTATACTCAATGCAACGAAAGCTAAAGCTATTATTATTATTATCGTATTTGTTTATGTAGAGCTTGCAAAACTGAACAGTAGTCCCATTTTTTTGAAAGAAACCTGAAACTCGCAAAACCCTGTCTATTCTTTAACAAATCAATGTTTAACCCTGGATGGCAAAATGACACGAAGAGTTGCATTTACAAGAAGCATTTTTATTCTTCTTTTTTACTTATGTTATCTCTGGAACATAATAATCCAAAAGATCTATATGCAAATATATTTTCTAATGTCAAGTAAAAATAATTCGTCGTAATTAAAATATATTTCAACAAGGTTTTTTAAATTCTTTTATTTAAAACATTTGTTTTCTCTTTCGAGGTACTTTTTCCTTGATACAACTGTAATATTGTTTGTAATAGTGTTTACAACTCTTTTAAATATGTATGTAGCAATTATTTGTTGATCGTCTAAACATTTTTATAAAGGTTTCCCACCTCATTGCTACTACTTGCCAGCAAAAACACATGAATCTCAACTTCTCTACACATTGAAAAACACTATGACCGTGACAAACGTAATACAAATAAAAAAGCAATGTCAGTACAAAAAACAGTCATTATTTATAAGCTGCATCTAATACGACAACAAAATACTGATTTTATTTTAACTTAAACAAATTGTTTAAAATGTACATAACTTATACTTCGCGACTGCTCGTACCTGTTAATAAAACCAAAGATTAATTTCTTGTTAATATCTAAAACAATGGAAAAGATTTAAAGAATTATTTAACAACTATCTTGCCATGTATATTACTATGAACCATTTTTAACCTGTTCTGAAGACATTTTTGAAAAATACAATAATTTTCTGAAGGATTGCGCACGTTTCACACATCATCTTACAATGTTTATAACAAACAGTATTATTCAGTAGGCTAGCTTGCTAACAAACAACATATTATGCATCTATAAAACGTGATAGGAATAACATACGGAGTCAAGTACATTTATTTTAGTTATTTTAGGAGCTCCTTGTCGCAGTATACCGTTACACATGAATGAATTGTCTACTCAGTATTTTTGACTTCGTTTCACATTTGTTCACGTAAACCCTTTACTTTACCCTTTCACGGCATCACAAATGTTTATTTTTAAAATCCCATCCTTTGTCCATGGTACGCATTTACTTAGATGTAACATGTAAGTACTTATTCACATAATTAACATGAAACATCGCTTTTACCAAATACCGTTTTTCGAAGGTACATTTAGTTAATTGCTAATGCAGCCCCCATCAGTAAATTAAAGATGGGTTCTTTAACTTTTTTATCCTGATGATCTCGTGTTTGCATCAACTAATCCACGCAATGTCTCCTTTAAGCTTCATTTTAAGTTTATGTGTAATTACAGCTAACAAATAAAGTTGTGAATACTTTTGTTGATCCGTAGATTAGATGTTTATGATTATGTGACCAAAATTACATATGAAGATCTGGATTTAGAATTAAGCTTATATAAACGTAACTATACACCTGTACAATAGTTTAACATTTCGCTCTACAATATTTTATCATGTTGATACAAGTTTTATGGCTGGTTGCACATTATTTTTTAAAGCTACATATGTATATATAATGTAACTATACACCTACAATAGTTTAACATTTCGCTCTACAATATTTTATCATGTTGATACAAGTTTTATGGCTGGTTGCACATTATTTTTTAAAGCTACATATGTATATATAATAACATTATATAATATAATATAATCCTTTGAAATTTTTTGTAGTCTTTCCACGAGCTTCTCTCTTCATCAGGATCCTCCTTCAGCTCCTTGGGGACTCTTGTCTTCCGTCGTATCTAAATTATACAGAAAAGAGAGAGCATCAAATTTCATTCCACTATCATCATCGTGACAGTCTAAAATGATGTTTCATCAGCGCGGTATGAAATTTGAAACCATAAAACATTAAAAAACTGACACAAAACACGAGCAGCAGCACTGCTCGAGGATCAAAGCAACGTGAGCAGCAGTTTTTTTTTTCTAAAATACGTTTGAAATTTCAAAATACACACTTCCTCGCATTGATTCCAATTTATACACTTAAAATTTACAAGCGAACATAAACTAAACAGAAATTTAACATACTGGAATCGATGCGAGATACACTGTGTATAAAAGTGTGTGCATATAGGCAGTATGAAACCTTTTTAAGGACTTGCCTTGCAAGAAAACGCCTAGCGATGCTTTTTCTTGAGTATACGATAAATAAGTAATGAAAGTATGTGTGTAGTAATGGTGTGTGTATACAAGCCGATAACATAATATCTAAAAAATAGATAGAAGCTCACAAAAANCCGATAACATAATATCTAAAAAATAGATAGAAGCTCACAAAAAGCATACTTCCAATCTCTAGAGAAAGTGCTATGAAATCCCAACGCAATAAATAAATAACTTTCCCTTCCTCCGTCGTCTTCCTACACAGTCTTAACGAAAAGGTTTTTGCTGCTGGCTTGGTTGTTCATCTTTTCAGACATTGAGAGCCAAAAGCAAAAAGAAAAGCCATTATGAAGAAGGAAGGAAGGCGAACGGAATAAATGGAAGAAAGTAGCATCAGTATTTAATCAAAAGTATCTGCCCTATGGAAAAACGAAGGAGGAAAGGCGACTGGGGAGGATGGTAAACCGAAATAAAAGCCCTTGTAATAATTTCATGTAATATATATTGATAACATAGGAAAAAACAAAGGTAACAAAACACCTATCCTTGAAAATAAAGTTATGAAGGTCGAATGTGAACAATGTAGGCAATAAGAAAAGAAAGTCAATTAGGCGTTATTATTGGCGAATAGTGAAGTATCAATCTCAATTTTTATGAGATTTCTTTGTCCTTCAGATTTAGATATAATAAAAGCTTATACAGATTTACTAAGTTGTACAACAATATAATGCTGGGGGATGTCAACGAGAGTTACTTTTACTAAAAGAATATTATGAATTATATATAAAAATTTATATCTATGTATGCTTCGAATCTTCTGCAACGCATTCAACATTGCTTTCTTTTAATCTTGGCTTTATGCTTTTTGTCATTTGTGAAAAGGAACTGACGTTGTGATCGAATAATACGGAAAAAACACCTACACGTTATTGCGCATTTACATGTTTTGAGATTTATTAATATCACATTTGTTTGGGTATGAGTATGACTTCCTTCGCATAGTTTTGGACACAAAAGAGTAGCATCCGTTTGTCTACTGTTCCCTGAGTACAAATACAAATATATGTATAATTAACAGAAAAAGCTTTGCTGACAAAACGTGTGAAACAATAGCAGTTTCAATATACGTACGCCTGGTCTAGTATACAATCATTCATAGCATTTCTGTTCTGTCATTTATATTAAAAAATGTTATTAAAATCATCTTTTGCTTCTTGAAAGCAATGAATGTCTTTTCTTTTGAAAGTAAATTCATTATAATAAAAGAGGACAATGAAGTCATTATTAACGAAATCTAAAAATAAACTGATTGAATCAATAGATTGATGATTGTAGTAAGAGAAAACTTATATTAAAAATATTATGACGTGTTGAAATTTTTGCAGATTATGTATACATTTAAACAAGTCGAGAGACAAACCCCCCACGAAGCGTTGTAATTTTCAACCCGTGCCTTGGTTTGCAAGTTTTGGTCTTACGACGTTATAAAATATGTAAAAATGTCAAACTAGGAATATTGTTAGATACAGAAACCCTATTAGAGCTTTATCTTGGATAGCCAAGCTAGAGAAAGGCTATGCTCAGATTTTACGAGCAATTTGTTTCAAAACTTCTATCAAAATTTGCCTTTAAAAGAACCTATTTTAAACTTTTTCACTTTAATGGCCATTTTAACAGTAATTAAAAAACGAATCGTCATTTATAATAAACCTGCTCAAAGAAATAAAGATAAGCCATAAAGAACTGACGGTTTATACCAGGAAACTTTTGCCGTTTATTATAGTTTCGTGCAAAAGCAATTAAACAAAAGTATGCAATAGCAAAAGATGACTAAATAATAAATACAAAGCAAATTTTCAGCCACGTTTTTAAATAAAACGGCTCAAATACATACAATTTTCATGCAAGAATTCGGTTGAATACAAGAAACTTTTATTTTTTTCCTTACCACCAACATTGAGGGACTCCATAGCTTCCGCTACACCAGCCGTTGAGGTGGTAATCACCCCTGCCTGGGTGACATCATGCAGCGCATTCCGTCTTCCCGTCCTCCCCGTCTCAATAAACTTTTTCAGCTCGTCTGCCGTCATTTGGGCGACCAAGGCTGGGTCTAAGTCTATCGTGCTGCACGCACCCCCAGCCGCACCCGCGGCTTCTGCAGATGAGGATGAGCAGGAAGCTCCACTGTTGGTGGAACCACTAGTTCCACCTTCACTTGTTCCAGGTTCTCCCATCACCACAACCACAGAAGAACACAGTCTTTTAAAGAAATATTTTATACAGGTTGATTATAATTGATGACCTAGTTTATCTTGACGTATGACCTTCAGAAAGAGGGCCACAGTCGGCCAAAGAGTGCAGCTGGCCGATATATCGGTCTTTTCCCCGTCACAAAAAATTACTCTTTTGGTCAGTTTCTGATGATGACGCAATCAATATAATGAAACGTATTTTATCTTTTTAGCATGGCAGCATATATTTTTTACGGATATTTTCGCATTTCTATGCTGACTGTATAAATTGTAAAAAGTCTTTCTATTGTTATGGCCTGGCCTATTCCTTTTTGGCACAGGGTACATTTGAATTCACTCATCCATAAAAAATGTCACATTTTCTTCCACAAAATGGACATTTTTATTACATTATATTACATTTCGTCGTAGAAAAGTCATCGTCAGTCAGTGTCACACAAAATGAAAGGAAGCATGCGAGTCATGCTATGTATATTCGTGAAGAGGAAGTAGGAAAGGAGGAGGATGGTTGAATAATACACAAGATAAAAAACTTTCTTCACATTCCCTCCTTTTCTTTCTCTGTCAATTTTAACTTGTGGAGAGGGAGTTTTCTCTTACTTTCACCAGCTGGTTGAACGTTGAGCGTCTTTGAAAATG
>JAHZNG010001565.1:0-14494 GCA_027744375.1 Orchesellides sinensis | reverse complement strand
AAGATAGAGAAGTGGAATAAGTCCGGTTTTTCTACTAAAGATACGTTTAAGGTTCTTCCTGGGAAACAATAATGTCACCAAGTTACCAAAATTTTGCTTCGTTATAAACGGAATCGGAGGAATTATAATAATTGTAATAAAGCAAGCTTTTCGATAATTAAAGCGCTTGGTAACAAAATTTTACTCTATGATTTTCGGAAAAGCATGTTAGTTAAATGGCAATGAAATGTTTATCTTAGTGCTGAACTTTAATTTGGAATATCGCGATACGAAAATACGTTTTCGATTCGTTCAAAAGTTCAAATATAATGGATATAAGCGCCAAAGTTTAAAATCATGGAGATGCGTTTATCTATGATGACCCATAAGTACACGAACAAGTATTTGAACGAGTTCCATGTAGGAAGAGCATATTTATGTTTCAGAATTCAGAACTAATCGTCATACATGTTTGTAGAGCAACTCTTTCGTTGCAAAACAAGTTGCACAAAATCGCATAACTTTTTGAACGAAAAGGAAGACCGAATGCAGTATTTGTATATTCCATACAACAATTTTATGCAGAATATAACCAAGGTCCGTCTCTATGAAACAATCCATAATGAAACTTATTCCAACATTTACTTTTGGTCGTAGTATTTTTTGCTTCGAAATATCGGTTTTTTGGGCATAAATCGGGTTATAATCCGAATTTCGGATTTTAGTTTAAAACGCACCTCGCGAGGACATTTTGGTGGTCCTGTGTGCAAATTTTCGTACAAATAGACCCATAGGAACCCATTCAAAAAGTGGTCCCTTTGAAAATTTTTTATTATTGACATGTGTCACGTGACCCCGAATTTATTACTTGCGACATTACTTACATTATTTTAAGCCTAGAATCTTACTACGGGTGTCAATTCGACAATCTCGACCATCGATGTTACCTATTACAGTATTCTCATGGAGTAGCTGATATACAAAGTAGGAGGCAATATCGGTGTACAAAAAATCTTATTCTTTATTTTAAAAAATTCGTTCCCAGAAATCTTTGTTTATGAGACACACGAGTTTAAAAGAAGGACACGCTATATAATAATTGTTGCTACCACCGCTACTCATATGTATAGTTCGGTCTCAAAACAACGATCTGTCCTGAACGACGGATTTTTTATTTGTCTAATTTTAATCATGTTGNATATAATTGTTGCTACCACCGCTACTCATATGTATAGTTCGGTCTCAAAACAACGATCTGTCCTGAACGACGGATTTTTTATTTGTCTAATTTTAATCATGTTGCTTTGCTTCTATTCTAGTTTGTATATATAGATATTCTTAGTGAATACATATATGTATAACTTTCTACGATATATTTTAAATATATATGTGGAAAACCACGCAAAAAAAAAGAACCCGCTCACCTTCTAAAAAATTCCCACTACTTTGTCTCCTCCCACCACCACCCGCAGACCTACCAACTCCTCCACCACCACCAACACTCCCACCAGGAGTATTAGGAGGAGTATACGACCCAACACTAATAACGCTACCCCCAACAGACGCAACACTCCCGCTACTCCCCCTCCTCAAAGCCAAGAATTTCAAATTGCCTCCAACGATTCTTCCACTTTTAATACTGCTCGTAGTAGAATACTCACTCGTCGTGCTGCCACTACTCCAATAACCACTTTGACTTGATGATGATGGGGTTGATGGGAGTGTACGTCGACCTCTAGTAGTACCTGTATTATTATGCGTACACCCCCCACTCGCAGCACTACTACTCTCTGTTGATGTGTTGAAAAATGTTGTTGACGCTGTTGTTGCGCTTGAACTCACGTTACTTCCACTACTTGTTGATGCAGTAGCAGCGTTTGTTGATGCGAAACAATTTAGTGGGGGTGGGCGGTGGGATCGCTTTTTTGTATTTGTCTTTTGTGGGGTTGATGATTGGGATTTTTTGTTTGTTGATTGGAAACTTTCTCCGACGAATTCGAATTGTTGAGGATAATAAACTGATTGTTGTGTGGTTACACGTTGTGTTGTTGATGTTGAGTCTCTGAATGATCGGGAACGTCGATGGTGGTGGATGTGATGATGGAGTGTTGTTGTTGATTGTTGGTTTGATGATGCATCGTATTGTTGTTGGTAGAACGCGTCGTCTGCTGTTGTTGTGTTGTTTGATGGGATTAATGAGATTGATGAGCGACGAGAAGAGGTTGGTTGGTTATGTAACGTTGATTGGGATGATTTAATATGGGATGGGGATGGTGGGGAGGAGATTGACGAGGATTTATAGCATTTTTCTGGGTTTTGATATGACATGATTTTATTTTGTTTTAATATATATTTAAAGTTTTTTTATTTATTTTATCGTAGTATCGTGCGCTTCGTGTATATACGTGCTTTTTGTGAAAAAGCTACAATTTTTGATGTGAAGTTCGTTCGTTCGTACAGGTTGCTGCTCTTCTCCTCTACCATCTCGACGGTATTGATTTTTTTTTTTATTGTTCGTGATGATAAGAAGAAGAGAAAGCGAGAGGAGGAGGAGAGGAAAACGGATACGCATATATGTGTGAGGAGAAAAGTCTTCTTCATCATCCCAAAAAAGCATCGTATATATATAGTTGTACATGCATTACATACATTCATACATACACACCGATGAGTCACGACGAAGAAGATTCACACGGTCGGTGGTAGAGAGATGGATGAGAGACAGAGAGTGTATACGCTTATGACTTGAGAAATATGATTTTTTTTTAAATTTACTTTTAAGAGTTTGTATATCTGGTTTGTATAAACGTAGCTATGCTTTTGGTGCGTTTGTTTGTCCGTCTTTATATATATACAAATTGAACCAAACAAACATAACATAATCATATTTCGACGCATTTCAAGTCACCATTGCAAGCATGTCAAATGTGCCTAAATTTTACCAAAATTGACATGATTTTGTAAATAACGTTATTAAATGGCCTTTGGTAAACTTTTACATTTTTTGGCATGCCAAGGTGACGTGAGCGCAGCTTCATAAATCTTGGATTATGATGGAGCTTCAATAACTGATAATTTTTTTACTTGAGAGATCGGCTGGCTGTGTGGGGGTCGGGTCAGATCAGTCGGAGGTCGTCATATTATATATATGGGATAGTAAAAGTACTATTTGGAGGCCTTTTAAATATTAGAACGTCATAAGCTAATTTTATGTGTCTCAAGACGCTATGTTGTTGACACATTTTTTAAACGTCAAGACGCCATTTTCGATATTAGTTGTTCAGCTACATTAATACCTTCTTGGTGGTTAAAAGTTAGCAATGGAGATTTGTTGCATATAAGGCAAATTATTAGAAAAAATCTGTCTAATTAAGGCTGTAGTGGATTTAGCATTAAAAAGTCGGGTAGCTGCAACCTAATCGAAATTATTTTAATTCAGTCTAGTAATAAGTATCTTATTTAAGGACTAGTGTTGAAAAAGAGCGGGAAAAAATCTAAATTTAAATTTTCTCCTCTTTCCGGGCTGTATTTCAAAAAACAAAATTAGTCATTATACTCACAAGACTTAAATTAGCAAAATGCTAATTTTGTTTTTCGAAATACTAACCGAAAGTAGGAAAATCGCACTTCGCCCCGTCATGTATAGAAAAAAACCAGTAAATGCCCTTAAGGTCCTTAGATGGGATGATTGTTTAAACTGCTTGGAGCTTTGAAAAGGTACACAATATATTACAATAAATCAATATATTGCAAATCTAAAAATTTTATTGAAATCTGCTTCCAATTATTGAAATGAAAATTGCCTTTATTTAAAGAGACTTAGACAGCGCAGAGAAACATACGTTATGTATATCAACATGATAAAGTGCATACTATACAAAACGCTTCATTCTGCATTTTGCCACTTTTTTTTATTTTATGGCTTATCGCACATTTGGTTATGTAAACGCATACATAACCAGTTAAATGCTAAAACATAAAGGTTAAACATAAAATTTTGTTTGATTTCCGAATATGTTTACAGTTACATAATTATGTTAAGTATTTGGACTCTGCCCCGACAATCCCGTATTTAAACAAATCAATATCGTACTTAAAACGTCGATACAAATTATTTGTTGGGTCAATAGAAGCTGGGTGCCAACTTAATGGGGACTGGATTCTCACTTAATAGTGACTGGGTGCCCTTGTTAATGGTAGCTGGGTGCCTTTGTTAATGGTGGCTTGGTGCCCATGTTAATGGTGGCTGGGTGCAAACTTTCGGCAATATAAACACTTTACAGTGTTACAGTTAAGAAGTAACCATGGGAAGGGTAATCCTGATCTGATTGTATTTAGAGGGAATGTAAAATACATAAGGAATGGATACATGATTCGGTTTTTGTGAGTAACCTTGTGATGATTGGGGAATCTGTAGAACTTAGGGGGACAAGTCATGCATCAAAAGAAAGCCAGAAAGTAGGAGTCCTGTGCATACTGAATGGTTTTTCGATTAAGAAGTTATGGGGAAATGAAGTAGGTCCGGTTAGCAGAAACCGGGTAAAAGTGAAAGTTTGCCGTGGTTACAAATGAAAATCCCCGTAAAATTCCGATTACCCAGAAATAGTGGGGTATACGGTCCCGCTAATGTTCGGAATCGATTTTTGGGACTCAGAATTGCTATTTTAGCTCAAACCATCTTCACGTGAAACCATGTTTAGCCTATGTTACGGCCACTTGAAAATATCACAAGTCTTTGTTGATTGCTGAGAAACATTTATATTAAATGTATGGACCGACTGAATCCTTCAGTCCGGACCGTATGCAGTTAAATCAAAACGCTTCAAAAATGAAAATCGTTCACGGTAAACTCGAGAAATTATCCTTCCAACAAATATGCAATATTTTCAAACCCATCCCAAACCTTCAGACCATTACCACAGACGTTTATGGGAGCAAATTAGTGGTAAATTAGCACTTGAATATCGCTAGAAGGACTCAACAATTTAAGCATTTTTAGAAAAGAATTTCATTTAGCAACTTTTAATCGCTATATTTCAGTTGGGTTTCGAGTAAAAAATTATACTCAAATAAGTGAAATGGTTTATATTTAAAAAATGTTTTTTGATAAGGACCAGGAGTCAGTGCCCAACGAAACGTCAGATAAGTTCCTATAAGAAAACGTTGTGTGCTTTCCCTCTGGGATTCGTTCCACGTTCCTGGCACTAGGCTGAGCTTTAAACAAAATTATAGATATCCTAAAACATGTTGCCACGGGGCTTATTCATACTAAATCCAATAGCTCCTTAACAAGAAATTATTAAAAATCAAGCATTGAGCTAAAATCTCATATCCTTGCGCTTACTTAATTTTTGACATGGCAACGCTAATAAAAACCCTGCAAACCAACAAAGGCAATATATATATATAGTAAACAAAGAACAATGACCAGGTGAGTCATCTACCAGCAAAATGAGTAACCTGATGCCGGTGACAGCGCCAAAACTTACAATTCAATCCAAACAAAAAATAGATTTGTACTCGTCAAACTCATATTTATTTCGTGATGTTGACAACAATACGTGCAAGTTGATTGTGTTTAAGGGGTTTTTTTTTGACAGTTTTACAATTTTTATAAAAAAAATTTGTGACTATAAAAAGTACATTTAAATTATCATGTTAATTTTGTGAAGTTATATAACAGGAACACAATATCATGGAATCAGGTGAAGAAGATTTGTCATCGTCACCATCATCAGCTGCTCCTCCTGTAGTGTCTTCAGTACCGAACACTCATCATGAAGCGTTAGATTTTGAGGAAGGGAGTGTTCATTCTGGGGAGGAGGATGAGGAGAATAATAAAGGGAGTGAAGAGGATGGGGAGGTTAGTGATGATGATGAGGAGGAAGTTGTGGTTGTTGAGGAGAAGAAAATCGTGAAGGAGGTGGTTAGAACAACAATTACACAGGATGATGATGATGATGGGGAACAGGAAGAAGGGGAGGAACCTGATAGTGAGGTTGATGATGATGATGATGAAGGGGAGTTGGTTGAAGAGGAGGATGAGGAAGATGTAAAGAGGGTTAGAGGAGGAGGTGGTAAGAGTAAAGAGTTTGGTGGGGGTAATAATAAAAATGGGAGGGAATTAGATCATGATGAAGGGGATAGTGTTGAGGAAGGGGAGGTGACTGATGAGGAGGTTATTAGTGAGATTGATAGGAAGGATAATAAACCGATTTGTAGGTTTTTTGGGAAAGGGACTTGTACTTGGGGGAATAATTGTCGGTAAGATAGTTTTTTTTATATGTGTTTATTAAATTTGAGTTTTATAGTTTTCAATTAAAATAATTTTTTGGTGATCGCATTGTTTGTGTTTCAGTTTCCTGCACCCTGGAGTAACAGACAAAGGGTTGTACACAATGTTCGAGAAACCAGTACCAAAGATCCCGTTGTTACACGCTCCACCACTTCCAGTTCGAGGACCAGAATCACATCATCATGAAGTTGTAGTGAATCGTGTGCATGTGGTTGGTCCACCAGTCCATGAGTCAGCTTGGGAAAGGGGGTTGAGACACGCGAAAGAGATCATTAAAGCGAGTGCGAAGAGGAAGGAAACTGATGTGGACTTTGAGGAGAAAAAGATTAATTTGAGTTTGGCTGGGGATGAGGAGATTGATAAAGAAAATAATGATTTTTATGTACGCAGGATTGATGAGGTTGGGGAAGAGAGGAAGAGGTGAGAGTTTTTTTTTTTTTTATGAGGAGGAGTGTTTTAGGGAATTTTGTAATGATTGAAGTTTTGTGAATTATTGAATACTTTTGAGTTTTGTTTTATTGTTGTTTTCAAAAAAACATACGTTTTGTACGTAGATCGGTAGTTTAATCGTATGTATGATTTTTTACACTCACATGGCAACGTTAACGTTTATATATTAGTTTTGTTCTAGAAACTTTGAGATTATTAATAATAGAAAGTAAATATTAGGGACTTTTTTCAGCCACGCGATTAAAATAAAAAAATTTAGATTATAATCACAATGGATTTAATCTGCCTTAAAATTAGATTTTAATCAAGCTACCGATTATATTCGTGTTGCACTGAAAACCATAATATTGTTCTAGATCAAGATTACAAATAATCAAATACAAAAGTTGTATAATATTATGTAAATTCTCAAAATTATAGTAGTAGTCGTAGTAAATTATTTTGTTTGTTTTGAATGTAAAATGGAAACAATATATATATTACTGTATGGATGGGTGTTGCCGACGAACTAGTCTATACTGAGATTATAGAACAAGGTAGATTTACACAGAGAGTATATTCAAAACTTTTATTTGTTCCTATATGGCTTCGGCTTGTGATTAGCACGAACTTTGTGCTTTCGTTACCAACTGAATGGAATTTGATGGTTAAAAATCTCATTGGATACTATTTCGCGTTAATTACAAGCCGAAACCTGGAACTGATAAAATAATACAAAATTTTTTAAAAATGTATGGGTCTATTCTAGTTATATATAGTCTCATCAAGAGTCTCTAGACGCGTTGTCTATTACAGATAGGATGATAGAATATAATATACGCTATGATTATTTTAGTTCGTTGTGATGTGTTGTTTGTTTTTTTTTGTTGTGTAGGAAGCAGAGACATTTTTACGAAATTGTTTGATTATAACGGTGTTGTAGGAAGTTGTAGTTTTTGTATATTTTTGTGCAGTTGTCAGTTGTAGGGATTGTATTTATGAAAACGAATGCATGATATATAAATACATTTTAATTATTCTATTTTCTAACTAAAATATTATTTTCTATAACAGTCTGTTAGACGATCCAGAGTATGGGTTTAACGAGCACGAGTTCCCACCTGTACACACTCAAACACAAGGAGCATCATCCCAATCAACAACAACAACAACAACCTCCAACAACGTCTTCAAAGATTGACCCTGAGTTTGTACGTGAGCGGGTGCATAGGATTAAAGGGACTGGGAGGTTAGAAGGATCTCCACCACCACGTAGGATGGTACGGGAAAGTGAGTTGAGGAAAATGGAAGTTGAGATGATGATGAGTAAAGGGAATAATAATAAACAGTATCATCATCATCATCATCATCATTCTAGGATGGATGATAGTAATGATAGGAGGTTAGTTTTTTATAATTATTATTACTTGTTTATATAAATTAATTCAACTAAAGTTTGTATAAATTATTGCGTATTATTTCACGTTTATGTTTGTAGAACCGATTCGTATGGAAGGACTATCCGACAACCACCACCACCAAGACAAGCACCACACCACCATCATACGTACTATTCTAATACACAAGGAGGACCACAACAACGTCGAGGTGGTTATCAGAAACGAACCAGATCAACATCATCTTCCGCATCATCATCATCAGGCTCATCCAGAAGTTCCCGTTCAACAAAATCCTCATCAACTCGGAATAATCGAACCAGAACACGCTACTATTCACGTGATTCAGAAGATGAAGTACTTTCAAGAAACACAACAAGAAAAAGGAAAAGAACTGATGAGAGTGGGTCTGAAGGGTCAAGTAATAATAGAACGAGGACGAGGAGGAATACTGCTACTACAAGGAGTAGTAGTGGTGGGAGTAGGAGTAGTAGTAACAAGAGTGGGAGGAGGGTTAGGAGGAATACTAGTAGTAGACGGATGAGGAGGAATAATAATACAAGTGGGAGTAGTAGGAGTGGGAGTTCTAGTGGTAGTGATGAGGATCTTGATAGTAACAATAGAACGACTAGGAGGGATAGTAATACTAGGGGTGGAAGAGGAGGAGGAGCACGTGGTGGTGGTGGTGGTGGGAGATTTGTTGTTAGGAAAGCACCACCTAGGGAAGGAGATGTTGGAGGGGATGATATTGGTGGTGGTGGTGGTGGTGATGAGATTAATCGGGAGAAAGTACGTGGTGGTGGGAGGAGTAGGAGTAGGAGTCCTAAACCGGGTGAGTTTTGAGATTTTTGTTATTGTTCGATTGTATTTTTAAATTTTGTGTTTTTTTTTATAATTGCGTATGATTTTTATGTTCGTGTGTCGAAAATATCAAAAATGATTGAATAATTAATTTGTAATTATTACACATATACATTTTTACTGAAACGTTTGGTTTATATCACAAATTCATATAGTTTTGAAATTTTATAAAACCTTTTTGAAGTGTTTTTTAAACGTCTCTGTAAACTTGAACACGAGCAGTTATATAGTTGTTTTATACACAGTAGCTAATCACATTTAACCAACGTTAAAGCGAATGAGTTATATGTACAAAAACAAATGTTTTTTTTTTCATATAAATTGACTCTCAAAAGTCAAACAAAAATATTTTATTTATAATTAAAATCAAAATAGTTAAGAAAAAGTGTATCAAATATTAACCCAAAATAAAAATGTTTGTTTGAATTTGATTATATATATATGCAGTCCGAATAGCTCCACCACTCCCACATTTTGAAGATGGTGAACCTCCACAAGCACATACACACCATTCAGTATCAAGATGGGGTCCACAAAATCCTGCCCAACAACAACAACATTTCAGACGAGCTCCACCACCAGCTGGTCGTGCAGCTCCACCAACACGGTACTTTCAACAGAATGTTGGTGGTGGTGGTGGTGGTGGTACACGAGATTCTAGTAGACCTGTTGGTTTAGTGTAAGTGTAAAAGTAAATTAATTGTTAATATGTACGTATATAAACGTATAATAATGTGAATTATTCTATTTGCAGTCGAGAACGTGACCTACACATAAGTAACCAAGGACCATCATTCACTAAATCACCATCATCCCCTGGTGGTGGTGACAAGACTCCAATCCCATCCCCAAGCTCATCCCCAACAACAACAAACACAAGACGTAAAACAAGATACAAGCGGGAATATTCTAGTGAGCACGAGAATGGAAGTGGAGTTAGTAGGTCTCGGTCAAGAAGCTACTCTAGGTCAAGATCTAAAAGTGGGAGTGAGAAGATGTTTGGGGGTAACAACAACAACAACGCTGCTACTACTACTTACGAGGAGGAGTAGGAGACGTACTAGGAAAACAAGTGGTGGTGGGAGTAGGAGTTCAAGCTTTTCATCTTCTGCTGGGGGTAATAATAATAATAGTAGTAACAGTAGTAGGAGTCGGAGTAGGAGTCTTGATGGGGATAATAATATCATGAATATTATGCGTGGTGGAGCAACTAGTAAGTTGTTGTTATGTTGTTGTTGTTGTTGTTGTTTTTTATTTCTATTCTAGTAACGCATAATTTTCAAGTAGTATTAGAATTTATTTTTTAAATTAAAAATAACATATATTATTTTTATTTATAGGAGGAGGAGTAAACCCACGTGTAAGAAAACAGAAACCTCCTCACCACTTAAAAACCACCAACAATTCCCCACCAGAATCACCACCACCACAAACAACTCATCCCCATTCACCCCCACAACCACCACCACCACACCATCATCATCATCGTCAACCCCCACGTTCATCAAGATCCCGCTCACGCTCATCATCATCCTCATCGTCAACATCATCCCGATCACCAGACACACGGGCACGTGGTCGTATTTCAAAACCAAACATAACACAACAACAACAACAGCAGCAGCAACATACACATACACACAGACCTAAACAGAATCAGATTAAACTGACTTTGAAGAATAATACTGTTAGGGTTGTAAACAAACATGTTATTGAGAGGTTGGGTGGTGGGGAGGATGATCAGCAGCACCGTGGTGGTGAGGATAGTAGTATGAAGGAGGAAGAGGACGAGCGTGATCGTTTGGAGGGTCAGTTTTTCGAATTTTTTTACGAATACGTGCATGCATGAGAGGTTTTTGTAAATTATCGTTTTATCGATTGGTTATTTGTACACTTGAATCTTAAGGTTTAAAATCTCTTAACGTACGTATTTGATTGCCAATGTATTTAGCCCGCACAAATATATATAGCAACGGCTGTACATTTTAAATATATGCCCATATGCGTAATCAAAAAAATTCTGAAGAAAGGGTGAGGTCGACCTTAGTTGCCAATGGCTACCCATACATTGAGATATGGGCAATAGACTGGAGACCCAAAATTATATTTATTGTTTATTGAACTAATGATTTTGTCAGCATTAATCAAAAAAATTCTGAGGAAAGGGTGAGGTCGACCTTAGTTGCCAATGGCTACCCATACATTGAGATATGGGCAATAGACTGGAGACCCAAAATTATATTTATTGTTTATTGAACTAATGATTTTGTCAGCAGGATTGTTAGCTTCCATGAGCTTTTAGCATTATATGAATTGGATCTTTTGGTGTCTTGTGTGTGTGACTAAACCGATTCAATTCAAACTTGTCATACACAGACATTAAATGTCAGTATTTATTATTGAATTAATTTACAGAATGTCAACTGGGGTCTGAAATATCGGGTCAGATGTTATAATATCGCTTTTTAAATAACATGACGAGACATTGAGGGATCATTATCAAGAACGTAACGCCTAAAATCGCTATTTTTGAACCTCCCCCATTGTCACATCTATATTAATATAGGGTACCCTTTTATTAACATGGGCTGTAACGCGTTGGTCATGATCCCCGTCCCACCCCTAAGGCGTTACGTTCTTATTGAATGATCCCTTAGCTCATGGAAGTTAGTTTACGCGCGCTCTAGTTCAAATTTTAAAGAGTTTCGTTATGCTTACCAAAGACAAGTTTGCATTATTTCTTTCATAAGTAATAATGCACATATTTTTGATTCTGATTGGGTTTTTTAAAAAAATGCATTATTTTTTATATGCAATAATGCACATATATATATGATTGCTTGCTGGCTTTTAAAGTAAGCACACGATTTTAAAGCTGAATTTTAAAATTTTGTAGTAAACGAATGAATAATTAATAAAACGAATTGTGTTCTAAATTGCACGTATCCAAGAAATTTAAAATGTTGTTATCGAATAAGAGTTTTTTTAAATTCCAATATTTATGTTTATGCAGACACAAACGTGAGCACATCAACCCCAGCATCACCAACAACAACATCAGGAGGAGGAGGAATGATGATGATAGGAGAAACGCCAGACTCTCCACCAGAAGATCCTTCAAACCAAAATCAAGAATCAAAATCATCAGTGAATAGACGTGAAGAATTGTTAAAACAACTTAAAGCTGTTGAAGAAGCGATCGCAAAGAAACGATCTAAACTAGATACAAAATAAGATTGTACAATAATAACTTCAATTTTTTTTTAAAAAAAACCCAAATACTACACCATATAATACACATAAATTTTTTGTTGTTTTTGTTTTTATTATTATTATTAATAACGTTTAGTTTATAATTATAAGTTTTTTTGTTGTTTTTTTTTCTTTCTGTACAAAAAAAAACACGAATATTTAATATAAAACTTGTGTATATATAAACATTCACGTATTTGTAGGATAATAAATATCGTTGAAACTCGTAATCATGTTAGATTGAATTGGTACAGGTGAGTTAACTAAACTCATCCCACCACGTTCATTCAAACTGGTTAGACTCATCACTCTCAACCGATTAACATGACATGATCTACATAGTAAATGGGCGTCTAGCGGATAACATCTTTTATCTTGCTCGTCTGTTAACTGCATTCCACAGTCCTACAAAAATTACAACAAAAACACGTAACGTATTTATTCAACACAATATATATTTTTATCATAAAAAAAAGACCAAATATAATTTATACCTCACAACAGTAGCAATCAACATGAAAGTCCCGATCCATACTAACAACCCGTACAGTTTCTTCAGTCCCTTCAATTGGTGTAATCGGTTTACGACAAGCTGCACAAATTGGAGCGAATAATGCATGGTAGTCTGTCACACAATATATCTTGTTATCCATATCTACTGTGAACGGGACTCCGTCTAAACACTCGTTACAAACTGAACATCTAAAACATCCTGGGTGGTATGGTTTACCCATTGCTTGCAGGATCTATACATACATATATAACACATATGAAAATAATTTAAATTAATTAATCGTTTATTAATCCATACATGTGCATAGAGTTTATATATGTTCAAAATTTCATACTAGTATGCATGCCCGTTTATAAGATATACACAATATAATTAATTTAACTATATAGTATAATTAATTTCTGAATGCCATAAAATCTGGACCTATAATCAACCAAACAAAATGTACAATACGTCAAAACATACCCACAATTAGTTGTTCTAAAACGTCTTCTTTACTTTTTTCAAAATATATATCGGTTTTAAATTTGGACTCCGATAGAGGACAACATATAAATTTGGATTTCCTAACAGTAGTAGTAGTACCTCTCACTTGACTTTTTTTCCTCCCCACCTTTGGTATTTAAAATATACCACACATCTCAAAAATCAATCTTTTCTAATAATCTGAATTATTATTGTTACATAAGCACATTTTGTTACGTCAATTTTCAAAAATAATTATCAATCGAGAGGGTTCATAAGATCCATAAGAATCCATACTAGGATGCAGATATTACATATATACTGACTGACTAGGAAATAAATGAAAACGACTCTCCCCGTGTAGTTAAATTTAAATGCATTTTTATGAAAAAAAAGTACACAATAGGGATTTTCAGTCACACGATTAAAATCTAAAATTTTAGATTATAATCACCATGAATTTAATCCCCGTGTGCACGTTTCAGATGATTTTGAGTCGATTCGGCGAAAAAAAAATTGTTTCCCCATTGAGGCAACGAGTCATAGACACCAACCAAAAATCCATTTAAAATAGGATTTTAATCAAGCGACCGATTATAATCGTGTTGCACTGAATGACCCTAATACCTTTCAAAATGAAACGATTAACAAATAATGCTTTTTTTTAGTTTTCAGAGGATACGCTCCTTGTAAAAAAAATGCAATCATGAACAAATTCAAATTAATGAACAAAATATATATATAAAAAAAACACCCTCCAACCCTCCTCCTCCAACTCAATCATCCTCCTACCACTCTGCACTCACTCCCTCACTGACTCGTTTTTATTATTCACTTACCGGCAATTCAATTCATTGTTATTAATACAAACACATTAGTTATATGGTTTTTAATTAAAAATTCAACAAACATTATTTTTAATAAAAAAATCACACTAATAACCTCCAATTTCTTAACCCTAACTTTAGGTATCAATCCACCACCTCCAACAACACTCGAACTATTACTACTCGAACCTCTTGTATTATTAACAAGACTACTTGACGATGATGTCGCATGTTGTTGTTGAATATTTCGTACAGGTGTACTAGACGCCACACTCGTTACCATTTGTTGTGAAGGTGGCACCTGCTGTTGTTGTTTATTAGGTTCAACACGACAAACAGACGAATGAGCTGTTGTTGTGTTTTGTTGTTGATGCTGCGTATTCTTATTCCTCAATTTCATTAAATTCTCGATATTCTCGTAAATTGGAGGTTGTTGTGCTTGAGCATTATTATGTTGTTGAGTTCGTATTTGTTG
>JAHZNG010001564.1:0-13825 GCA_027744375.1 Orchesellides sinensis | reverse complement strand
CTCTTTTATACAGCTGCTGTTTTCATTTTTTGTTGTTAAAAGGTATGAATGCGTAAGCAGTTTTTTAGTGGAAACACCGATCGGTTCTGAGCCCCTTTTTTGCAATTAGGTTATATTAGTATGAATTTAAAGTCATAATGCTTTACAATACAATACATGTGTGTGTGGCCCATGGCTTGTTTATTTGTTTGTTTGTTAAAGCTTGTTATGGAATATACAATATATTTTGTATGAAATGGAACACTTGTATGTGTTCTACATTGTGTTCAATGTTGGCATTTCTGGTTTGTAATAAGATTAACAAAAATGTATTTAGTTTGTTTCATGATGGAGTTGGAAAATTGTCTTGCAAATGGAAAGCAGGGGCATGTGTATTTCGCATTGGTGTAGAAACGCATGAGTCACCAGTTTCATAAACTTGAATGTAACTATTGATGTCGTTGACAAGTGGCCTTTGCTTCTGTACTTCCTGAAGAAGAGCCAATCTTCCCCTATGTCCGCATGCATGGCACTCTGCATGTCCTTCCTTATATGATTCAGATGATCAGGTCACGGTTGTTATATGTTGGTATGATGGTATGGTATATATAGTTTGTCTTGTATGATGACGTCGGGTTGTTGCTTTCTCACTTGTACAACTTCCACTCATCCTTAACTTATTTTTTTCTTCTCAGCTTTCAACTAGAAGAACGGAATTGATGGTTCTAATTCCGTTAACAAGTTGTGAAAGTGTATAAACTAGCCAAGTATAACTTAGTAGCATGTAGCATACTACGTGTTATAATTATAAGGTACATATATTTGTATACGTGTCTGAAACATGCAATAGCCGGTAGAAGAATGAATAAATGAATGAAACTAGTTTTTATTATTTTCTAAGTCTTCTTCCTCCTCTTTCAGCCAATATAGTAAACGGGGCAGAAGGAGAGAAGGGGCAACTTCCTGACTCCCATTTATTACCCCCAAGATGAGAGGATGATCTGTTCTGATGCGGGTATTACACAGATACAGCTTCTTGTGAACAGTCAGAGGCAACTAAGCCACCGAGTGAGGGAGTCGTTTTCTAAATGCACCAGAATATAAATGTTATACGTGTACACACCATTTCCCTCGATTTCCCAACCATGGTCACATGTAAAACTAAACTACTTGTCTCTTCTCAAACTAGCAGTCAAAACAGTTTCCCCCCTTTTTGTCGTTTTCTTTTGTACGTACAGTGCGTATACTGCTTTCTTCCTCGTCTTGCTTACTTTCATGTGCAGTCTATGTGTATCTTAATGACATTTGCTACTTTTCTGATTCTATTTCCATGTTTCCATTTTGTAAGTCAGTTAGAGAGGGATGATTCAATGATTATGACGATGATGATCATGATGATACGAAACGGGGGATCTTACAAGCTAGCTTTATTTTTGTTGTCAGAGAAGAGGAAAGAAAGCATGTGAATAAAAATGCTTTTTATTCAAGCCCTGACTGAATCTGAACAATAATACACTTTGCAAATACAAATATAAAAAAATCTCCAGCCTCCCAGAAGTAGTTAGTGTAATACAAAGTAAGAGTGTAGCGTATAGCGGCATCACATCATCATAATCTCCAGCTCAGTGGTGCATGATCAAACACCGATATGATATTGATACATACATTATAACATTTCTTTCTTATTCATGAATATCCTGCCCTACTACTGGTATAGAATAGAATGTTTTTACTCGTTGCTCATTCCTTCCTTCCTTCCTACTAAATAGATTTTTTTTCTCCGCTTCGGTACAAAATGGATTTTTATCTTTTCCATACTTCACCATTTATCTTTCGGTAATAAAATGTAAGCAAAGTGAGTTAGTAAGTGAAATGCATAATAATAATGGTATCGCTTTTTTGGCTGNTTACTCGTTGCTCATTCCTTCCTTCCTTCCTACTAAATAGATTTTTTTTCTCCGCTTCGGTACAAAATGGATTTTTATCTTTTCCATACTTCACCATTTATCTTTCGGTAATAAAATGTAAGCAAAGTGAGTTAGTAAGTGAAATGCATAATAATAATGGTATCGCTTTTTTGGCTGAGGGGGTGCATCCACAAACAGATCAGTATGTACTTGTATTCAATATATATCAATATATCATATTAGTAGAATGGTTGGAGGAAGATGATACATTTTATTTTTAGAGGCGGCCTTTTATTTTATACAGGCCCATTTTTTGTATATAAGTCTTAACAATTGTCAATAGCAAATTGCCTATGCTTATCTATGTGTGCAAGATGCATCATAGTATATCAGTAATCAATTTGAAAGTAAGTGGAAGCAGAGACGAAAAGAAATAAGAGGAAGAAATAGCTATGATTTTGGTAATCGTCATAATCATCATGAGCGTAAAATACCTTGTACATAACAAGAGCTGCTTTTGTTGGTCGCTCCTCTCCTTCGCTTGTCTAGAATGGATCTGGATCTGGTATTGTGGAAAGTATCAAACTAGAGTGCTTTGCTTGTTAGCTTATTGCCCATAACTCATCCTAAAAGCTGAACCGACTGACAGACTTAAAAGGTACATGTTCTGTGAATTGTATTATGCCCTTGATCTTGGTCCTGCAAAGAGCATCATAATAAAAAATGAGTGGAATGGTGAGCTATTAGCGTAAAAAAGTTATTAGTACCGTGAAATCCTATAATTGCCTAATCGTACATATTTGGACTGGGCTGGCTTTAATCGTATAAAACAATCGTGTATTGATGCATCCATCTTGTAAATGCATCCCACAATGGATTTCTAAACATAATCCAAATAGCCTTGCAAGGGATTCAAAATGTGTAAAAAGTCATCGCATATGTCACAATGTAAAAGGAGAAGAGATGAGCTGTTTTATTGACAAAAAATGTCACACAAGAAGAGAACACAGTCATAAACAATGAAGATAAAAATTGCGATATAAAACAAACCTGTGTGGGTGTATAATATATAAGCTTTAAACAAGATTATTCCATTCTGAAATTTTGTATGTAAAGCATATTAGATAAAAAGACAAACTCCAATTCCTGGACTGGTTACATTTCCAGACGAAAATAATCCAAACCTTTTTAGACAAAGTTACTCATCATCTTTCGCTTTTGACTTTTCCTCTCATTTATTACGTTCTATTTGAATAACTTTTATGGGATTCCTTTTTAATGTATATGCTCATCATCAACATCATCAGTCCCTTTGGTGTACAATTCCCTTTTGTGTACATTTGTAATATGTGTGTGAGTGACTAAAAGTAACTTCTGTTTTTCGCTGGAAAATCTTGTATGTACAATGGCTGCTGTTATATGATACATGGATAATTACAAATGGCTTCTTTTATTGAATGCAGCAGCAGTTGTCCACCGTGACGAAACATAATATTGTCTGGTTAAATGGAATGGCTAGTCGGAGGAGTTACATCAGGGACATTTATACACGACAACGCCAAGTTAGTGAGTCAGTCAGCGATAGAGAGAAAAACAAGGGTTTTCATACAAAACTTGAATGAGACAGATGATGAAAATGACTTTCTAATTTCATCCACTCCATTCCATCTATTCCTCCATTCTATGCCAATGTCAAAGTAATAATATGTACGAATCTGCGTTACTCGGAATAAACTATAAATGCCAAAAATTAAAACTGTGCGTTGCATGGAATTATGTGTGTAATGTACAAACAACCACCACCAAGCATTAAATCCACTCTTGTGAAATGATAATGATAACAAACGATATGATACCATCACTAAACCACACACAAGCTGTCCAAGGTCTCTCAATTTTTTTGTTTTTATGCATATGCCCTCTCATTCAAAATCCTTTGTTTTTCATCAAGCTTATTGTACATTAGCTCATCTTCTATGTGTACAAACTAAAAGTTTAAATGCCACACAGCAACAACTGGCAAGCAGGCATGCATGAAGTGAAGGAGCTGAAGAGACAGACTGGAGGAGTTTCCTCTTGCTTGTAATAATATAATGTATCGCGTTATATAAGGGGCTATATAAAATGCATCACGCAGATAGCATGTTTGGCTTGACTGAAGTTTTTGAGTGTGAAAGGACAAAATCTCTCATTTTCCACAATATTACATGTCCATGCATATGTGTACATATGTATGAGTGACTGAGCATAATAGCATAACATATTACATTACATTATGACCAAAGTAATGCATGTTGTTCAAAACTTTTTCTGAATGTGAAATGTCAACTCTCTTTTCATTCCACATTTTATGATAGTCTCGCCAACTCAAAACAATCTAATATAAACATACACGCAATTCATGTGTAGAAGTCGTGTCGCAGCCTAGTAAACTACGATAATGCATGCATGCACAACATTTCCCGTGGAAATATTTTGAGGATCATTGCAACAGAGTGGCATACCATAATATGATGCGAGGGACTATTTTATACACAAAAACTTAACACACACGACGAGGCGAGGATTGAGAGGACACGACACAACATAATGCAATGGATTGCATTGCATGACTATAACCAAAGTTTTTTTAAACCCGACTAGATTTTGTAGTGACAGACAGACAGAAACATAGAAGCACTTTTTTGATGGATGTAACCTTCACGAGAAATTGACCAACATTGTAATTTACCGTTTTCTATAAAAACGTTACTTAACCAAAGTTTTAAAACCCGACTAGATTTTGTAGTGACAGACAGACAGAAACATAGAAGCACTTTTTTGATGGATGTAACCTTCACGAGAAATTGACCAACATTGTAATTTACCGTTTTTTATAAAAACGTTACTATTAGAGCTGCCAGAGGGGATAGACAGAATGTAATTTATAATAATAATAATGTTTCATGCACCCATAATATTTTTTTTCACTGGAAAATGCCATTTAAAAGTCAGTATGTATGCGATTTGTTGACTAGATTAGTTTGGAAATACTTGTGTATAAAAGGGGGAGAGATTCTAAAATTAAATTTACAAGTATAATGTATGCTTGACTGACTGCGGGTGAGCAAAAAGCTCTCTTGTACAATTAGACCAAGAGGGAATTTGATTATGATGATGACGGCATATGAATAGGCTAGGCTGTGTGTGTGTGTGTGTGACTTCGTTGTTCTGTTCAAGTTGTTCTATCACCCGGAAAAGAAGAAAAATGAAGTAATAGCTGGTCGGCTGTCGTTGTTCATGCTGCCTGTTAAAAGTCCACTCGACCACTTGAAAAACTCAAGTTTAACAATAGAATTAGCCATACCAGAAATAGGGATGATATGTATGGGATGATGAGTATGATAGTGGTAATAATAATATTATGAATGAACGATGATCATATTACCTTTTAGCAGGAGGGAATGGGAGTAAGTGGAGTGGAGGCAGATAGAGAGTGAAGACATACATAATATGTAAAGAGCAATCGCAATGTAAAAACTTTGGCAGAGAAAGAGTAGGACTACGCCAGCCTCAGGGGTAATATTCCAGGGATGTTGCGACATTAAGTATTAACCATCTGACTGACTGCTATTAGCTACGTCCACACTTCTACACACACGGCACCAGTCGCCACCACCAAAGTTGAACATCATTATCAGCCTATTTAGCATTTCATTTACAATTTCCTCCCATTGTCCTTTTGTACATATGAATGTAAATAAAAATTTGGAAAATCGAAGCACATCTGTGAAGCAGCTCTTCAGAATGCGAGATGAGAAGAGTAAAGAGAGCAAGAGGAAAGGCATGGGAAGCCAATAGGACATTTTTAAATGAATTTAAGCAAATCGGTATTTTACTGTAAGTAATTGGACCTGGTTTACATAAGTAAATTTTCTGGTTACCTTATAGGAGCAGATACAGGTTTCTAAGCATACGTTCTGGTCGTAAATAATTATTTGCTTATTAAATCGTTTTATGGGAATAAAAGTATCTAAGTCAACTCAATCAACCTTATTTACTAATTCAAGCTGAAGAGATCACCTACTCAGAGGGGAGAAATTACAATGGTATTTGTCGATTTTAACTTAAACGCTTTATTTTGGCAACTTTGATTTCTCATCATTCTCACCTTTTAGGAAACGCGTACAAGGAGATAATATACATACATCATGGTAGATAATCTAACAGTGGCTAAATTAAGGTTTTAAGTCTTAACCGTCTTTAACTGCAAGAAAGGTTTTAGTTTAGCCTTAATAAAATATTAAGACATTAGTTATTACCAAACTTTCCCACTGTCAGTCGCCCATTCTTTGTTGGCAGTGTGGTGTCTAATTTCATGTAATTTTTTTAATCCAAACCCAAGCAGTAATTTCGTCACCGGTTATAATACACAAAAAGACCTCCATCATCTCTGAAATAAATGGGTTTTATTTATGATGATGGCTAGATATGTATATATTCAGATACTATGCATTCTTTATTGTCTTTTCTGTCACCAAACCCATCATTACCCTTTTTTGTGTGAATGACATAATCACAATTTTTTCCTTTCCCATAGACAAACAAAGCTTGTCAATCGTATTGTCTGGTTGTATAAAAACTATATATATGCTTCTCTGGCCTGTCATCGCTTGCTATTATTATTACAGGCCTGGTTTTTTGGCCGAACAGAATTGGGTGCTAAATAAAATGTGATGAAAGGAGTGTGTACTCAATTTCGATTACCTTCTCTCATGATGGTAAACAGTTGAACAGCGCAGTAATAATAATATGATGGCATGACATGACACACTCATTCAAACCAAACCTAGCAATCCAAGGGTCAATGATCAAACTTCACCGTGAGAGAATACCTATGTATATTATATACACAGCCGTGTAGTATTTCAACTGCTACCGTTTATTTTTCTCTACTTATTTTCCACCCTGTCAAAAAAGTAAAAACTTCTTACACAATAAAAACCTTTTAGGTAAAATAAAAGGATATTGGATTCAGATTAGGTGTTTACACAAGACAAGAGAGGCAACCCAGGCTTGGGCACACGGACACGTTCATTTCATTTCATTCATTGTTATTCTAAAGGTTATAAATAAGGAAAAGATGGGGAGAAGCGAGGAAGAAGTAGAGGACAGGGTAGTAGCTGCAAGCTTTAAAGAAGCTGCCCTTCTTCTTGTCTTCAGAAGAATGTATTACTCTCTGTTTGTTATGAAGCTACTGGAGATGGGAACGTGCGGTTGAGGGAGCACGCGACAAATGGTTCTCAAAGAGATTCCTTACACCTCTTCCTTATATACCTCTTCTGTACACTCATGCATACATACATTAGCATTCCTTGTCGCAATTCTAGAAAGAGTGTCGCATCACATTACCGACTCGCATTATGTATGTATGAAAATGGTCAGAGGCAGAGAAAAATACAAGGAAAATGAAAGGGAGATTGAATGAATGCCCTGGAGCAACGGTCCGCATCCAATTTCCAATTTGATGGCAAAAACGCCTTTTGTTATTCTTCACTACGGCAAAAGACGACCAAGGCAAAAAAAAACTCAAAAGGAATAGGAAAACGGAAGGAGGTGGTAGTGTGCATACAATAACATTGTATTGTCTAAATTGTATATCCAAAGATCTTTAGTTGAGTCCTTATTTTGCTTTCTGCTCGCAGAAACACATACATACATAAAAACTTCCAGTAGAGTTTTAGCTCATTCTTGGAGAGTCCAGTAGCAGCAATTCAGTCTCATTGAACATGACTGGTGACACAAAGGCAGATGGTACACACTTACCATCTTATTTATTACTTTGCACATGAAGCATAGCATATATAGAGCGACAAGGCAAAAAGCAACTAAAGTAGAACTTATTGTTGCCTCTCCATTCTGCATTGTTAAAGGTAAACCTACTATATACGGATAAAAAGCCAATACGATCATGTCTCCCCAGAAGCAATGCAAACGGAAGCGTAGCCTTTGGTAGTCTAACAATACAAAATAGAGAAGACATATAACGTGTGATCTCAGATTACTTTTATTTCGTTGTTTTTTTTACTTTCTATAGTCTTAAAAGAATAAAAGACAAAAAAATACAGCCAGAAGTTTTTTTTGCTTGGGCTGGTACGGTGGTTGGTCGTACCATGTTACGCATTCATCTTGTGAAATTGTGAAGTGCCACCACTACCACTGTAAAAAATATATATGGCGATACCTTTTTGCCTTAACCATCATCAAAAAACTATTTCATGGCGGTGTACATTTATTTCCTGGCTTCGTCGCATTTTCTGGGATAAGGCAGGCAAGCAAAAAAACTGCCCTGAACGGGGTGGTCTCTTTGTGTATGGCTGAATATCCACTACATTTGTCTTGTTTTACAACATTGAATTTTGCCATTTTCTCCTTGTTCCCGTTCCCATATCTCCGTCAGTGGAAGACAAAGTAGCTAGCCAAAAGCCATAATCAGGTTCGTTTGTAGGGAGTTGGGACTTTTTGGGAAATGGTCCTGGGATGGGATTGTGCTGGAAAAATAAAAAGGGATGCACAATGAATCTTAGTATCCCGTATGTATTTTGCGGCATAAGTAGTAGGATTCCTGTTTTAGGCTTGTTGAACCGTGCGAAAGGGGTAGAATTATGTGGTCTCTTATTTTATTACTGTGAGACAGCTAAAGAAGACTAATATACCACGAAACAAGATGAAGATGATGATCATCATCTCTCGCATCTTGATACGGTTGTTGCGGTGATCTATAATAGGGAAGCGTACTTCATCTCCGAAACCGCAGGAAGTACTTTGTACCGCTACCCAGTTTGGTTATATATGATTATCATCAGCATGAGCATCATCTCATGACTACCATGACCGTATTATAAAAGCTGAGAAATGTGTAGGGCTCCTTTTTTGGTTTTTGGCTAGATTGCTCGTCTTGTATTCACAAGAGGACTTTGACCATCTTCTTCCGCTTCTTCCTTTAAAGAAGGTTGAACAGCTAGTTTTTTGGGTGGCATAAAATACTGCTAGGTTTTTTGAATTCATGCAAGGAGTCCACACAAAACTGCCAACAGAAGTGGCACTCGCGCATTATTTCCGTAATTGTGGAAACCACTTCCTCTTTACAGAGAAAGAGAGATCTTTTGGATATAAAATGCAGTAAAGTAGTATGATTTTAGCTTTCCCTACATTAAATATCGTCTCTTGTATTTATTTATAAGAGTTGTTGGTAAGAAGAAGTGTGCACTGCAATGTAATATGTTCTCTGAATTTCACTTCGCATTCCATATTTCTTGTTGAGCTCTTAGTGCCACTGCCACCACTATACACTTTTGAGCTTTTCATTTTAACTTTCCAGAAGTAGTGGGTGTATTTTACATAACAAGAAAAACGAAAAGTGTATAACATGAAGCTTCATGAAGCATTTCTCCTATTTCATTTCCATCTGTCTTTCAAACTCAAAAGGTATGTATAACTACGCTTGGTTCGAAAGGCAGAGAAAGAGTGTGTGATATGGAAAGGAAAGGAAGAAAAGATGAACAAGTCCCAACCGACATAATAATTTAGATCCTGAAGGAGTGGGGTGAAAGGGACGTGTTTGGACTATGGATTCTTGTTTCTTTTATATGAAACGGAACACACTGGATGGAATTTTTTTACACTTCCTGTTTTTATGCAACTTCCACCACTTCTTCCTTCACTGCAAGATTTGAAAGTTTTTAGGCAGAAAGTAAGTAGTTCTTAGATTTATATATTTTTAGGCAAATGCGTAGAGCTTTCGAGCAAATGGGAGATGAATATTCCTGGGTGATGTGTGTGGTTTGTGCCAATGTGCATTACATAATATGTATTTGAATTTAAACCGAAATTTTAAACCGAAACCTAGGACCTGAGCAATACTCGGGCTTAATGGTTATATGTAACTTAGCAAGGACTTCTTTTTGTTAAATACTTTACAAAATTGGTCAACATCTTACACAAGCTTGTCTAAAAATAACTTGAACAACAAAAATCCAGTTTTGGGCAAACATAAAAACCCAATTATTTTCATTGATGACCTTTCGGGATAAACCATGAATGCCTCAGCTAAGTAAATACAGATTGTATATTAACAAAATTATTTTTTATGGTGAAAGTATCACGGGTATACATATAGCCTATGATCAGCCTAACCAGGCAATACTCTGACGTTTTGTAAATGACGCTGGACTGTAATTTACTCATCGAAACACCAAAAAATCTATTAAGTCTGAAAGGATTCAATTCTTTTTAAAAGAAAAGAAAATGAATCACCAGGCATGAAAAAGAGAAAAGTTACAAGGAAAAAATACGTACCACATATGCGCTGACACACACTTACATACACATACTTCCTGAAATGAATTCCTCCAAGTTCCTAGGCTGACAGCCGGGGTCGTTTTCTAATGATGCCTTCAAGACACCCTGCTGTGCTAACCCCATTTACTAGATTCGATTCGCTGATCTATAATTCATCTTAATCGCAGTCGTGGTGGTTTGCTTGGCGATGGAAAAAAATATCAGGAGAAAGTTGCAAGAGAGAAAGGGACTTAACCAGTAACAGTGTGACAATGAGTGTATTATAAAGGAGTCATTTACCAGCTTAAGTTTCACTAGAATCGTAGGATGCCTTGAAAAGAATTACACCATCTAATGTGTAGATACAAAGCAATACGTCATTGAATTGAGTGACATCAATACAAAATACTTAAAAAACGAACGTATTATTACGGTGTAAAGAAATGCGCTCACTCACTGGCTCACTTAATCAATTGGAGTAAACGATAATAGAAATTTTCTCAGAGTAGATCCAAGAAAATAATGAACAAACTTTGTAAAAATATATCCAAGGTATAGTATCAAATTTCATATGATTAAACAGAGTGAAGTCTTCTTGTATGATGGTTTTTTTGTGGCAAAAATGCCCCTTCCCAAAGAAAAGATAAGTAGAACGAATTCAAATTCATATGTATACCCAGAATGACAAAATGTCAACTAATCCAATGTAAATATTTATAAAAAATGCTTGGTACATCATTATTATGTGATATTTCAAAAAGACAGCATGTGGTGGAGGCGGACTCGACTTTTAAAAATTCATCAGTGAGTCCTTCTCTGCCCCTGCTGAGTCGGAGATTGTGTTTTTTTTTTGCAAAGTAGGACACAAGAGGTTTTCTTATGTGGTGATTCTTCAAGTTATTGAGATTAGCGTTTTCTCTAGGATTGTGCCGATTAACGAGAACGTTTACCCATAAGCTTGCATTTGTTTATGTACCGTGGTGCTACTGCTCCTTTTCTGCAGCGAATAGACTACAACGTATACTAGATCAGCTTTTGTCTTTAATCTCAGGTGGATGTATAATGGTGCGAAACTTTTAATGATTGCTAGCATTATGTCGCCTATACTTTTTACATAACATAATGCTTTAAAAGTTTAGGATCAATACCGGTTCATATCACAAATTTGTATGTAACTATAATGAAAATGAGCATAATAATCATCAATCAAGTGTTACAGCATGGACGAAATCTTCAACATTTGTCCATAAATCTGACTCTTTTCCTTACTTCAGAGTCAGAACACCCATTTTCTGATATTGACGCGATATCTTCTTTTTCCACTAGAGCCTCCTTCAAATCGACCTTCTGGCAATTGGCAAACATATCGCAAAGATGATTCATACAATACGCACCACATACGCAGCTAATATCGTGAGGATGCGGATGCTATGAGAATGTCGTATGCGTGAAGAGCAACCTGTTTTTGACAGGGACAACAGTTCTGGCTTGCTGTACTGTCCACGATCAACTTATCCTTACGTACATATTATTGCATCTCTTGTATTCTTTCTTTTTCCCGTCAACTCTAGGAATTGCACCTAAGGACTTATGATAATATGTACGATGATGACCAAAGCCAACATAAAAAGGCAGGAACGCCTGTTTATATCGTCCCTTTCCTGTACACTATTATACAAAACTTTACGCATTATTGGAATGTGTGTATTATGTGATCGCAGAAAGATGATATTTTATGTGGGACCCTCTGGTTTCCAAAGAGGAAAGAACAAAAAACAAGAGGACATTGAGTCAGGAACAACACCCAGAATAAAGAAGTAGTGTTTTCTCCGATTGTGTTGGTATGAAAGCCGCTTTTCATTCTGTTGCAATAAGCGTATAGTTGTAGTAGGAGGAGGAGGAGAAGGTCGGGAGGAGAAAAAAAGAGCTTTATTTTTATTGCGGCTGGTCATAAATAAAAATCTCATTTTGCTGTCTCTCTCTCTCTCTTCCTTTCTTACACATTGCACTCTGCTGCTTTGCTTTTTATCGTTCACCACTGGTGCTGCTGGGAACCTGATATATTGGAAAGAGTAGAGGAGAAACAAGTTGGATATTTATTCAGTCTCAGTGCATTTTTGTGTGCATGCAACTTTCTCTAGTTGTGTCTCATCCTTATGCTTTCCATTTTGAACCCATGTTAGTATTACTAAGGACTTTTTCTCTTTTTTCCTCCCAGGATGAGTTTCTTAAGTAGACAAAACACCAGCTGGGAGGTGACTCTCGGATTTTTTATGAGCCACACTTCTTCCTATTTTTCTTTCTCCAGCTGTATTATGTCGCGCTCTATTGTTGGCTGTGTGTCATATATTTTTTGTAAAGCGTTATAACCATGTATTGCACCTAACACATATGCATATAACATGGTTTCTTTGTTAGATATGCCTACATAAAATACAGAATTTTCTGTATAAGGGTGTGACGTAAAGTACGTAAAAATATGTGCATGCGTTTCCCAAATAAGAAATGCAGAATAGATACCCATACGATTAGGTGCATGCAATGCATTATCATTACGTTGAGGAGATTGTGTTTTTGAAGAAAAACCAAAGATTCATTTTTTCTGTTTTTTCTTATGTTGAGGTGAGTGCTCTCGACAAAAACGAGACGGCAGGAGAGCAAAAGCAATTTCCATCTCTGACAGTTGGCAGCCTTATTAAATTCAATAGGATACAAGGTACTGGGGAAAGTTGGAGAGTAAAGAAATATAAGAAAGTGGAAAGGGAAAATATAAGCCACCCACAATTCCATAAACGCACTTTACTCCAATATTGTTTGTCCTTTTTTCAAGTGATACCATGATATCTGATCTGTTAGTTGCAACAGAAAGATACAGCCTGTTTTAGTTTTTGTATCAGGAAGTAGACAAGGGAAAAGACAGATCAAGATAGCCAGCATTGAACAAGAAATACATTTCGTATCTCATCATACCATACAACAAACAACAAGTAATTTGGTATGAATCATGAGTCTACTTACACTGTCTTTCTGTTTTACTCCTGACAAGGTATATAAAATTGTATCAGGGAAAGAATAGGCAGCCTAAGAAAGCACATACATATGAAAACTGATGTTATATGAAGCCGAATTTGCCTCAAAAATAAGATGAAATGTTTAACAGGGGATGATTATCTGTTTCTGACAGCATTCAGCATTCACAGCTTAAAAAGATAGATCACCATTGTAGGATGGTTATCGGTAAAATTATTGATGAATTTGTAATGATAATTAGAGAATTACAATGGACCTTTTTTATCCACAGAATGATAAATGGATGTTTGTCAAGGTCGGGTAAAGATTCCCCTCCCCACTCCATACAATACGATGGTTATGTGAATGATAACGATGTTATGCTTTGTATCGCCCAAACCCATAACCACCGAGAGGTCATTAAACGACTTTGAATCCCTGTCTTTACGACTATGATGAGTATGATCAGGTCACTGACAGACAATAGGCGTGGAGCTTGAAAGCCGTCACATTTGGGGTTCAAAAAATGGTCATATACTCATACACTTTGCATAATTTTATTATCCTCCTCCTTCTTTTCAGCACTTACTTTTCTGCAGTGCATTTACCAC
>JAHZNG010001563.1:0-18746 GCA_027744375.1 Orchesellides sinensis | reverse complement strand
TTTCTGGTGGTTCATAATTTTAACCATGGTTTTTCATATGTAATCCTTAAAATAGGGGAAAAAACGGTTTTTTAATGCGTAAAGGTTTACTTTGTTAACCGATTTTCACCTCATAATATATCATATATATATTTCTGCATTCTTTCATCCAAATATACCATTTGCATACCTTTATACTCAAAACCATCAAAATATACCCTTAAAATATTTTTTCTTATAGTGTACCATCATAATATTCCCTTTAGATATTTTGGTTATACAAAATATCCCTCATGGGAAAAAACGGTTTTTTTCGTGCCTGACGGTTTTGTTTGTCGACCGATTTTCTTGACTAACGAACTTAGCCTCCGTTTTGTGGTGTTCTACCTGTATGCCAAATTTCATGTGCTTCGGTCAATTCGTTTTTGAGTTATCGTGATCACAGACACACAGACACACAGACACACAGACACACAGACACACAGACACACAGACACACAGACACACGTCAATGGTAATCACATAAAGCATCTTCAGCTTCGCTTTCGCTGCTTAATAAAGCATGCAGTATGGAATGTCACAAAGGATAACTTAAGCAGAATAGAAGAACCATGCATATTAAATTAGTAATCAATAAAAAATAGCTTAAGGGTATTACATGAGAAAAGATGGGGTTTTATGACAGGCATCAAGTGACTTCTGTGAGTGAATAGTAAACGTGGAGTTTTTTAATTGCATTCTTTTTATATTAGACGGCATATTGAGTAATTCATTAATTTAGGTGAGTAAAAATGCATAGTTTGAAGAATGATGCAATTTTTTGGTTTAAGTCAAGGTCATATTAAGAATATTTTTGTGTGCAATAGTTATTGTACGATAATAGACACAGTCGTTTCTTTTCCTGCATTAAGTGTAAACCCGTACTGAGGAAAATCCAATTTCATCTAAAGTTTTTTAAAATGAATTTTTACAAACTTTGCAAAATGATAATCGATCTCTTAAAGTGTTGGCATGTTATTTCAACCATTTGACAAATTAGACTGAGGAACACTTTATTTTCTGCGTAAAAAATGCTTTATTATTCTTTCCTATCTCCACTTATCCCAACTGCTACTTCCGTCACTGTCATCTGCCTATTATATTACTTCTTTAAAAGAATTCTAGTCAAAGCATAGAGTATAAAGTAAACATTATTTCTTTCTTAGAGAAACTTGTTGTTGCTCCCAGAGGAACTCTTCTCATCTCTCAATCTATCCTCTTCTGTATCTAATCTGCCAAAATCAACTTTTCATTTCTTTTCAAACTTTTTCGAAAAGTTTCATAATGATCATGTTCAAAGATGAAAGCTGCAGTCAATCAGTGAGTAATAACAGCGGCTGTCGTTGTCGTCGCAAATAAACAAAAATAAACGGTCTTTTTGTTGGCTTGGTCCGCCCCGCCCGTTTGCACGTGGCTGCTGTTTGGCGTTTGCCTTATCACTTTTACCATAACTTACCTTATCCACATCCACATATATCTATCACACCGGCAGCCTATATGCATATTCGAAAAAAACATAGTTCAATGCACGAACAGTGACCATGCAGCTAATTATATTTGCCTTACAGCTTTTTTACGATATAAAAAATAATTACAAGATTTTTAACCTTTGAATTTTAACACGTTTGAATATATATCCAAATCAAATACATCAATCAGTACAGCACCACCCCTTTCATTATATTGATACTACTACGGCACCATCCTATGGTCTGATGCGCCTACACATATACAATTTTGATCCTTTAACCCTTTCGTTTTTTGAAAATTTATCGTTTAATCTTTGTAATCTTGACTTTCGCAGGTTCTTATCAGCTATTAAGAAAATCCACTGTTTTTTTCCTTTGGTATTATTTTAGTGGGAGCTAATTATAATGCGTGTGAATAAAAATATTTTACATTTCACTACAGATTTGCACTTGCTCTTGGATATTTTGCTTATCTTGTTTGATAACATGTCTTGATGATAGAGCAATACTATAAATACAGTAATAATACCATTTTAAAAGCAGCAGCTATTAATTAGTGCACCATATCTCCTTTTGACTAACCACGTAATATTTTAAAATCTCGTTTTTTACATTTTGGCTAATCTTCTGCCATACAACTAGTACCGTTTCATTTTGATATGTATTTTGGCAGTAAAGGGTTGTTGAGAAGTTTCTTTTTTATAAAACTCCCATTGCACCCATGTTTTTGTTGTAAAACCAGAGTCCAAAACTGTAATTTAAATTAATTATTACCATCAAATTCACAATCTTGAATCTTTTATTACTATCACCCGTCATGTAGAAAAACTCCTAGTATCTCCCCACCGCCCCTTCCATATCCCCACGCTATACTAATCATAATGAGTTATATAAACGTTAATAAGAACTTTTTACGTATAATAAATGACTACAACAACGTTATTAGATCAATCAGTGTAGTGTTCGTATACATATTTCCAGCAATTATTATTATGATTATCTTTTCCCCCGATTCTGGCGATAATCATAAAAATCTCTCGTTTATTCTACTGCTCGACACAACAAAAGATATTTTCACAAAATAAAAATAAGATTGTGATTTGTTTTGTGTATTCAAAATATAGTTCATTCTTAAGCCATTTTACATTCATCATAATCATAAATTTTCATTTTCTCGTATGTGCCTTTTTTCATGCTCACATGAATTGCACTACAAACTACAATTTACAATAGAAATACGTGCGTACGCATTACTATTATCATTATGCGTCTGTATGAAAAGCCTCAGTCGTTATTTATTTGCAAGTAAAAGTTACTCTTTTTTTCAAAATAATTATTATTTGTCCTGAATGATCATGATGATCATAATGACGACCACATGACACAAAGAATGATGATTATTGTTATTACGCCTATGTGCACTCTGTAGATAAAGACTTTTTTTATATGAATAAAAAGATAAATCCATTTGAGATGGGGATTCTAATGGATCCTATGCGCGATTGTAATTCTGTAAAAAAATCTCTCTCTAAAATATACATGCACACAACTAATCTCACTTAAGAGATATTTTCATAGTGAAAATATAAAAAATCAGAGCACTCAGTCTAATCTAAAAAATCAGTCTAATCACAATTCATGATGATGATATTAGGAAGTGCATTAGCGATGAGCTGATTATCCCTCAGCTAAAACACGATTTTAGCCAAAATATCCCCCAAATAATTTTCATTCATACTTTTTCTTATAATGAACAATGCAATAGCAATTTTTTTTACTAATTAAGCATCTCCGCCTCTTTTCTTGTTAGCTTTGCAAAATTCAAATAAAAATATATAGAAATTTCGCTTTAAAAAAGCGTAGTATTTTGTGTTATCTATTGCAATATACGAAAAATTAAGCAAGAGCCCACACATCAGCTTTAAAAAACCGTAAATTGCACTCATTAAGACTAAGTTTTGAACGAGACGTCTTACAACATTGCAAAATTTTAGAGCAAAACGTGCAATTCCCAAGCCTCTTTGAAATGTCTGAAAAAGATGGGATGCTTCCTGTCTTACTAACATTATCCTTGTTACTCTGATGCACTTTACGATTTGAAACATAAAACTGAACAAGTAAAGACAAGAAGCTTCTCAAGTATCAGGCCTGATCAACATCATAGCAAAAGTATGTTCTTTTTATGAATTTAACCCTTTCTTTTACACTAATGGCATAATAATATCAAGCTTGTGATATGATGGGAGTATATCACGTCAACGGGAAGTATTCTTGTGCAGTGCTTACCATACACAACAGTAAATCACTCAAGAAAACTCACATGCAAGCGTGTGCTGCTTTTTTATTTAGTAAAAAGTCTATATAAACCCAGTAGACACTGGGTCTCTGCTAACTAGTCGTTTTTCACTTGTTCAAAGGGAAGGAACTTTATTAGCGAGAAGTTCCTTCCCTGCAAACTTAACCTAACTCTTTCCTCTCCTCATCTTTACTTTTGTTAACTCACTCAAAGCCAATTTAGTTTCTTTTAAAAATTGTGAGTCTGTTTTTCAATTTTCATCGTAATATTCTAGTCTATAAAATTCTTCGAACGAAATTACAGTTTTAACCCTTTACTTATCAAAGGGCAGTCTCACATTGCCCCAGTTGGATTGCAAAATGGATCTTTGTTAATTTGTTCGTAGTGAAACCAATAGTTGTTCAAATATATACTAAAAATACTAGGTATTTCTTTGTCCAACGCAATCATCCCCACCGATATGGATAACCATTTGATGGATCATTGTAAATTAATCTCTGTGTGAGTCATAGTTTATTACAATAAATGGTTTGTTGAAATGTGCAATTTTCAGAGTTTTTTTTTCTACCTGAAACACGCTGTTGCCGAGAAATTTATCATGTGAAGCAGTAAATATGATTTTAAATATTTTTTAAAATGGCATTTTCATATTTGAATTTTAGGTTACTGCATAAAACATCATTTTTGGGACACATGGACAACAGATACAGTTTTAATTGATAAAAAAGCTTTTGAGTCTCTTCCGAACAAGACGATCTGTGCTTAGGAGGATTCCAAGCATGATGTGCATCTCGTTTTCTATATTTTAATGGTTCCTCCCTCTTCTCATGAAAAGTAATCTGCACAATCCATCATCTTATCCTGACATCATGCCTCTTTCAAAGAAAATACCACGACGTCACGTGAAGAAAGTAGGTCTTGTCTTTTTCATGCAGAATTGTCGTGATCACCGCCTCCCTTTTCATCATCCAGCCTAAAAATCTTTGAAGAAGAACACACGACTCGACCTGAGCTGCACCTCTCAAGAGAAAATTATTAATTAAAAGGGGTAAGTCCATATTCAACATTTGTTATATGAATTTGTGTCATTCATGATAAGTCATGATAAGATGAGTAACCTGGCGCAGTTATTAAATCACCAGGTCATCAAAGCGTAAACAGATTTCTGACAAATTTTTATAATTTATTGCCATCCCAGGTTTTCCTCAGCTGCCCAAGAAATACCAGCCCAGTGCTGCTAACATAATTTATTCTTTCAACTTCCGCTGAGATTTTTTCGTTTGATTTAATGATACGTGAAAAGGGCGTAAGCCAGACGGGAGCTTTAGAAAGATAAACCAATCTGGGCGTATCTGCCAGCTATTTCGGAGCGGCTTCCTTTTTTGTTTATTTTTTATATCAATCTGAAGAGAAAGGTTTGTTCTGAAAGGAAATCGAATGCAGCTGCTGTTTTGATTTATTGGAAGACTCTTTTTTGGCTGAGCTACTGTCAAAGTTAATTTTTGTTTATTTTTTAAATCAATCTGAAGAGAAAGGTTTGTTCTGAAAGGAAATCGAATGCAGCTGCTGTTTTGATTTATTGGAAGACTCTTTTTTGGCTGAGCTACTGTCAAAGTTAAGATGTGAGCGTACCAACATAACATAACATACACAACACAAACATAAACACACAAGGAGATTTATATTGATACAAATGAGTGACACAAAAAAAAACACACGCTAAAACATATAAACACATTTTAGGATCCAGTTACACAGGGTAAAAAAAGCTGTATACAATATTACACAAAAAAGTATTACTACGCTTAGATAATTTATTAAAGCTACACAAAAGTCAAGTTGGTATAGTTTACAGTTACATAATACAGATAATACATGAAACACTTATCGAATACACACAGATAACACAAACAAAGTACATTATATCATTTTTTCACACGTGCCACATAATTTTACAAGTAAAACATGTAATACACAAGACACACATTACAGATATACAATTGTACACATATATAAACACATATACCTACATGCACATTGAACACACTGATAACACAAACATTTTTGAAAAAACCAAAGACCACACACAACAGTTAACATTTTTACACCCAAAAGACAGAACACAAACAAAACATCTTAATTTTTAACACAAACTCACACAAACATGAAATATGCCCATTGTCAATTACATTTACAGTTTACATTCCAATAAATCAAAACAGCAGCTGCATTCGATTTCCTTTCAGAACAAACCTTTCTCTTCAGATTGATTTAAAAAATAAACAAAAAAGGAAGCCGCTCCGAAATAGCTGGCAGATACGCCCAAAAGACAGAACACAAACAAAACATCTTAATTTTTAACACAAACTCACACAAACATGAAATATGCCCATTGTCAATTACATTTACAGTTTACATTACACACGCCACAATGTACAAAAGACAAGAAAACACTGATCTACCTACATGAAATTAGATTAGAGATAACATTGTACCCACATTAAGAAACTGAACATCAGAACAAATCACACTTTTATGTCCAAACACGAAAGACAGAGTCATCAGAACCCAAAAACAGAATTTTACATGAAACACAGCTTCCAGAACAAGCAATACAAAATGTTTGTATACAAATTGCAGTTTCCAATCAGTACACAAAGACATTTCACGACAGATAACACAACAAAGTCTACATTGAACATACACACAGATACAAAACATTAACATTGTACACACAAACATCCACAAATTTTCATACTACACATACAAACACAACAAACTACACATAATTAACCCTTTCTCCACACACTTACAGGCAAGAGAAAGTAAAATCAAAACACTGTACCCAAACAATTACACATATACACCCACATACAAAATGTCCAGTCCAGACTTCTTAAACATTTCTGGAATACGTCTCAACAGGAAACACAACAACATGATCTAGATATTTTTTGTACTCATTATGATCATTGATACACAAACCACTTTTTACATGTACACATTTCGAACACAACATATTTTTACAAGAAAATGGTAACAATGTGAGTTACACAATACATATGGTTTACACACAAGATACAAACATGCATGTACATTAAAAACTTAACTATTACGCTTTTGGCCTTGACAGTGGCAGTTAACCAACGTTATACACTATTGATGATTCAACTTCCGTAACAGTATTATTATTAAGCCTACAAATACTAATGCAAATGATGTATTTGTATTTATAACCAATCATGAAGTAAAAATACATTTTAAAACACAATGGATAATTTTTTAAAAATGTATTGATTTTTGGTTTATATGTTTGAAGTCATATCCTGCACATATTATCGTTAAACTACATATTTATGCAGACATTCTAAACTTGCATGTGACAAAATTACAATTTTTGAATCTCGTCTGAATACACAACGTTTCACGCATGTACCAATTCTACTTTTAAAAGCTTTGCTTTTCGGCACCTATAATATAAATTGTCCTTTTTACGCAGTATTAGAACCACTCTTAATTTATGATTCATTTCCACTTAAACAAGACCAACCAGCTTTCACCAGTTGAAAACGACTTGTGCTAAAAGAAGATGTCATCTGAAGAAGGCACGCTTAAAACCACACATCATTACTCTAAAGACTTGCTCTTAAAGACCATCATGTCCGATTGATAAGATTAAATTAAGGAGTCTACAAATAACCATGTTAAAGTCAGCATTATTTGTACAAACCTTCATAATAGCCTTATTATTTAGCATAGTATGTGTAAGTGGCTATGCATTAATCGATTCTGTGAGCCAGCAATCATCTTTGGAAGTGATTACAGAAGAGGAATTAGAAACAACGACAGTAGGCTCTGCAGGAGAGCTGGACACGCTTAGGATATCACAAAATAGCTGCAGTAATTACTTCACTAATTAATTAGTAACAGGTTTTTAGTATTGTTAAGTAACTTTATAAAGTTATCCTTTTAAGAATGTGGCGTCACGAAAAGAGAATACCCACTGCATGCCTACGTTATCGGAGGTCAGCCAGCTGTGGAAGGTGAATTCCCATGGTTTGGTGCCATCACAAGGTTCCAGCATAATAAAAGACCCCGATGGCGTGTTGTCTGTGGGGCAGCGTTACTCAACCAAGATTATGCTATAACGGCAGCTCATTGTTTGCATAAGTAAGTCATCAAAAATATTTGATACAGGATTTTCCTCTATTTTTATACTGATATGCACATATTCCGATTTGGAAAGTCGTTACAAGGACACCCTGGAAAGTGTGTTTAACGTTAGGGACACCAACGACATTGAAACAGACAAGCAAGTGGTTCGAAGGAAGATTAAACGATTTATCATTCATCCAGAATACAATGCCTCAACCCAGCATGATGACATTGCTCTGTTTCAGTTTAAAGCTCCGATAGACCTGAGAAATGAACCACCAGTTCCCATTTGCCTGCCAAGAGATTCCAGAAGTAGTTTTGCTTCCAGGAATGCGACTTTTGCGGGGTTTGGACACATTGGTTATGGAAGCGGGTCGGATAAGCCAAAAGGTGTTGACTTTTGATTTCTTGATCAATTTGAATATAAAGTACAAAGATTTTCGCCAATCTAATACTTTACATCAGTTTCGCTACACCTGTAATTTCTTATATTGGCATTTTTTATCCCCAGAAAATTCTCGAACTTTGCTCAAAGTCCGTGTACCAATTTTAAGCCACAGGGATTGTTTGCAGAGTAAGGTGCCTACGAAGAAGGCAGTCACTGAAAATATGCTCTGCGCCGGAAGCCAAGGAAAAGACGCGTGCATTGTAAGATTTTTTAATTTGTATGCATATCGATACTTTCCCTTTCCGTAAAAATTAAAAAAAAAGTTATTTTCAGAATGATTCTGGGGGACCCCTCATGGTTCAATTGAATGGAAAAACTACACTTGCTGGGCTGGCCAGTTGGGGTGTTGGTTGTGGTCTTGAAGGTATCAAGAAAATATCTCAATTTATTCTAAATGCCTTAAAATATCTTAATTTAATAAGTTTTGGTTGTTTCTTTAGATTATCCAGGAGTATACACAAGGGTTTCAAGTAAGTTTTCTCATTGATTATAGTTTAAAATATTTAAGGAGCAATGCTATTGTGATGATGATGTGTGCAATGATTAGATAATAATTATTTTAAAACAGAGTATCTCGACTGGATACGACAGTCTTCTGGAAATCTCTGTAGTTTATGATTATAATTCATCATTGAATCAACATTTCAGATATTTTATGCTTCTTAAATTATGTTCATTAATAAATTAAATTATAGATATTTATTACAATTACTCTTGCCTCTTTCATTCTCCAGTACGCAGTCTAATGTATTCAAACAGGTGATGTATCAAAGGCTAGATTAACCTGCAGATGAGCTTGTTATAATGCTTGCAAAAGAAGGATCGGATGTTGGACGTGCACGAAATGAATAGTGAATATAACATAATCAGTAGTGCTGGAATATATCAGTGGACTATGTTCTATCAGACCTAGAAAACCTGTTCCGTGTAATTGCTTCAACAGGTGGAACGAGAAGTACTTTGGTATAAAATGGTAACTGCTTCCAAAAGAAAAAAAATATCTCAAAATCCTCGTTTTAATTAAAGACTTCAATCAAATCTGTTACAAAAAGGCTGTATTTAATGAAACATGTTTTACATACCTACTTTGGGTGTAGGGAATGAAAGCAGTCTTTAGAACAAATCAAATAAAATATTAGGTGGGTAGAAAGTAATATGGAAAATGAGAATTTTGACTGATATTATGTAACAGTAGTAAAATAAAAATTTGTTCGTGACGTAAATCGGTTTTATTTCTACTCAATTTTATTCGTGTAAAAATCCCATTTTATTTTATAATCTGTAATTTCATACCTGATATACACCCACTGGGATTTATTCAGGTATCAATTTACCTTTCACTGTCTTTGGAAGTTGAAGTAAGCAGCCAGAAGATATACATTTAAAATCATACTCTGACGTGACTAAAATTCTTGTCTCCATCTGAATTTTCAACTTTATGCAAATTTAATTCATGAAATTATCCTAAAGCAAGATTCCAGGTAGAAGGTCCAAGTATAAAAGCATAGGGCTCAACTCATTTTTGTTACATTTTGTATTACATGCAGTCAGTCATTCTTCCCAGGTAAATTATCAGCTCATTGGATACCAAACTAACCATGGAATTCGGCGGCACTACAACTACAACCCAGGTTGAAAAATTCGGACAAGTTTTCCAAGAAAATGGGAAACCGATCAAGGACTGCTTCATTTCAACTTGGACAATGAAGTGGACCGATAGCAACGGAGATATTCATCCAGCGATGGAAGTTTACGGGAACAAGAGGGCAGCAATACAATACAGTAATGTCTGGATAACTGACAAGAACAGAGAAAGGGCTCCGTTCACTTTCACTTTCGATCTACCCCTCCGTATTGGGGAAATGGGGGATGTGGATGTGGACCAACTTGAAAAAGTGAGCAAGAGCAGTAGCAGAGCTGGGAAAATATTGGGATTGACAAAAAACGAGAAAAAACAACAAAGTCTTGCCGAGGTGGACGCCTTAACGGGTTTGACCACTGTCCAAACCAAAGCTGGGAACTCGGCATGGGTTAATACCGTATTTGCTGCTTTTTTGGCCCTGGATGATTATTTTACATCTGAAAATGTATTTACTTTTAGGCAACTGGAACAAGTTGCTTCCACATGGATAGACATGATGAATGGGAATAAAAGATTCGGTAAAATTGGAAACGGCAATTTAGACATGGATCAACTTTTACAAAAGTTTGGACCGATTTTTGAGAGGGTGCACCATGAAACAGTGAAAACCACAGCGGAGACCAAGACATTGCCTGACTACATTCTCCAGGATTTTGTTGAGTACTTCCGGTGTTTTAATCTTGAGAGCAGTATGGAATGGAGTGCCAAAAGTAAAAGCGGGTCCACAATGGTCAACCATCTTCAAGAGAAAATGCATGAAGTAACGGCTGGAGGATATGTTATTCTGGAAACGAATGTAATACTGGATGGGACTCGGGTTAGTTCAAAGGTTCGGAATACGTTCTTGTTCCAACAGTTCCGAACATATGTGGCGAAGCACATTGCGCTTGTGAATGACTTGATGTCATTTGAGAGGGAGTTTGCAAATGGGGAAACTCACAATCGTGTGTATTTGCTACACGTGGAGAAGGACTTGGCCATTCAGGAAGCGCTTGAAGAGGTGACGAGGGAGGTGAACGAGGTTATTTCAACCGTTGTGGAAATTGGCGACTTGCTAAAAGAAATTTATCCGGATGACGAGCATTTGCAAAGGTATATTTACATTGGAAAAGCATTTTGCTCGGCGTATATACAATGGTTTAGCTATTCCAAGAGATATTTGGACCCTGACGCTTGTTTCAATTTGATTTTGAAAAGTTGAATGATTATTTATGTATTTGATGCATGACGTTCCAAATGAAATAAAAATGTAACCCTATTTGTTGGCACAAATTTTATATGCATCCAATCCAAACCGGGAACAACTATATTCATAGGTATTATATATTACATTAATATTACAACCAGACATTATGAAGTCTTCCGTTAATTAATTAACGTATTTTAACAACTGTATACCACTTGTGCACGTAATAAAAGCACTTAAATATTACCCGTCGTGTGGGTTTGCATTGGCATTTGCATCTCAAGGCCAGCATCAATCATTCATATTCCTTCGTCAGAACAGAATAGAATGAGGAGGATTTCAAGCTATACACCCTTTTAAAAAGCTAACGCTCGAAGTAATAAAGTAATCATGCAGTGTTTAAAAAACCATCTTTACTATTTTTGCATATTCTCATTTGTTCTTTTTGCTCAGATGTATACAGGATACAGTACTTATTCAGTAGGAGTTACGATGGACCGTACGTAGAACCTCTGCTACGTAGATTTTTAAAATGATTTGCAATTTCCTCCAAGTCTAATCGTTTCGCTGGGGGATGTTTTACAATTTGCTCATTCAGATGAATAATAGATAATATACTGACAATAGTTTACTTATGACGCATGGCGTAGATAAGTGTTGTATATATTTTATATTTAAATGACTTGCTGACAATGAAGATTTTTGTAGTAGGTTTCTCAAATTTTTAAACATGAATTTGGACAGTAGTACACACACGACGATGATTTTACTTCTTGTTGTTTTTCAGGATAAAATTTCAGTTGGACGCCTACGTTATTATGTCTCCTTTTCCAGCATTCAAACACGGCGTAACTTATGAATAGGTCGAGAAAATGACTTCCAAAGATGTGAGCTGTTCATTTGCAGGTGTTGACATCAGTGTTGGTATTTTGGAGGGGGAGGATGAATTTAGGAAAAGTGGAGAGGAGGGAGGTGAAAGCTATGCAACCCTTTGGTTTTCGGATGGGGCCGTTCTTCAGGGCCAAGAAGAGCACGGCTTTGGCTATATTGAGCACCATATTACGCTAATGGTTAATTTTCGTTCATAGCTTTTACTGTGAATATGTTACTTTTTTACTATAGAAAAAACTATAATATTATACTGCCGTTGTTCAAAAAACACAAAAATGCTGATCGATAAATGTAGATAAATTTTCGAAATAGATCGATAAAATATTTTTGAAATAAATAAATATGAGTAGTTGACTCTTCTTGTAATAACACCATGTAATTTTTATTTTTTAGTCATTTACGTTGAGAATCCAAATCCTTTTCCAGCTACACGAAACCAAAATCATATATGTATAGACAGCGATTGTACAAATATATATAAGGAAAATTGTGATTTGTGTAAATACTATAAACCATACATAAAAATTATGATTAAGCTTAATTAATTGCGCAACACAATGGAACTTATACACTTGAAGACTTTTTTGTTAAGACACAAAAAAACAGAATCGCTTAAAATATACCACAGCAAATGAGCATTTTACCTGTCATCGTTCAAAAAAAATCTACTCAGAATGAATTAGTTTGACAATACAATTGTTATTGAGGTAACCTTTTACCCACTTTCAAACTTATACACATCATAATATACTACATTGTCCATTTCCGTATTTACTAATTTACTTACGTTAAAATAATAATTATTTGGCATCAAAAGATTATAAATAAGAAAAACGTTGATTCTAGAGGACAAAATATTATTTTGTAGTGTATTCTACACAGGTACAAGTAAACCAAACCAAGAAATCCATTTTTACCATTCAAAAACACCAAACCTAAAAGAGGTAATTTACAGTACAACAAAGAAGATTAGAAATCAAACTGACAAAATTCAATTCTGGAAGATTTACACCTGGAAAAGATTGTTTTACAGACAAAATCATTATAAGTTGTTTCCAATTTCATTTATACTGGCCCGGGTGGCTTTTTATAATGAAAAACTGTAGATAAGTGTATAAAACTGTGTATAGCCACCTGCACAACGCTACAGTCTAATCGAGTATCCAATCAATCAAATGTTGCTTTTACTTAATCATTAAACAGTGCGAGTGCATCGAAGAATTGGCTATTGTACCAAAAGTTTTAAAGATCTCATTGTATCTGAATTGCTTACATTAATTTTTCAACCTGCCCATTCTCTCACTCTCATTAAACCTACATGACACTCCGTACAAACTAACTTAATAACCATCCTAGGAGGACACGCCTGCGAAGCATTCATTCGTTTCATTCATAACTGAAATCTCGAAAGGAGCAACTTTGCAAACCTACGCTTTCGCATGGTTAACTATACGTTCTGAAGTTAACAAAACTAACTAAAGCTAACATTTGCGATCTTTAGGAAAGCCATAATTTCAGCGTATGCCTGTCTTGATAATTAATTACTCGAAAACTAACGTTTACGTTTGCACAACTCAAAACTTCATCTTAAATGCTATATTTCACTATTTACTACTAAAATCAATGACAAATGTAGTAAGTAATATTAACATTTCAAAATAATCTTGGCTAAATAATGTATTTAAATATTTTTGTATAATAATACACACACACACCGTCAAAATAATATTGATAAACTGTTTAAATTTTTTAGAAGCTGACTCCTTTTTTGGTTGCCTTAATTTGATAGTTTTCACTGTGTTGGGTAGTTGTAGTAGTTTCGGTTGGTTGATGTTTTCCGTTACAATTCACAATTTAGTAGTAGTATGAATGAACTTAACTGCGATTTTTTAAATGTACTAATGTAGATAATCATAATAATAATTACACGCAATATTTTTTAAGCTGGCTAGAGAATATGTGGCTTAATTGGAATTTTTGTGAACCACTTCCGTGAGATGCTTTCTATACGTTTCTTGATTTTTCCACATCTGAGCGGCCTTGGTGTTTAGAGGACTTTCGATGTTAGGTTCTAGTAGAAGCAACAGAAAATACAAAAATTCGATTAGAAACTTGTCGGTACTTCGATAAGCGTCTCTAAAGGTTGTGTATGTAAGTCCACTGAAAACCTACAAAGAAAAATGTCTTTTTAGCTACAACAACTCCATTTATAGCCTTTCTATATAAATAACGTCTATTATAGAACCCTTACAGTCTCTTCTGGACCATGAATGGTACCAATCCACTTAAAAATGTTGTCACCATCTGGAAAGGCTGAAATTCCTTTGTCTCCCTTCATCTACACATTCATTAATTACAAAAATTAGCATTACATCATTTTAACAACCTGAAAATCTATTTTACAAAATAAAGGGTTAAGAAGAGGAGGGAGGGATCTTACCATCAACGTCATCAGTTCTGAGTGCAGTCTTTTGCTTACTGAGTGAGTATCCTTTGAGCTACCCGATACCCCTTCGTTTGTTTTTCGACTTCCGCCAAAACCACTCCGAGGACTAACGTTCTGAGCCATTTTTCTGTAACAAATCACAAAACAATCAAAACATTCTTATTAACACTCACTCAACTCTTTATTAAACATTCCAAACTAATGTGAAACTAAATACAAATCACTAATCAACCTACGTCGAATCAGTCAGTCAAAACTCTACGCTTCAAAAAAGCACACAAGTTCCTTATTCAGTCGTTCTTCTGTTCGAAAACTCCTCCACAACAAACCACAGGAAAACAAGCCCTCTAAGAGATCTTCAAAATACACAATAAAACACCAAAAATTAATATAATTAGCAAAATACATTGCCCGTTAGCTAATTTAAAAAACAGCTGACATAATTTAATTTTCAGAGACAGCTTATCAACTTACATGTTTTAAAAGTGGTAGCTCCAGTCGAGTCCAGATGATAACCTCTTCTTCACTCCTTAATTAAACTGGTGACCTCCCCAGGTGGTGACCAGCTGGTATCGTTAACTTTGTGTCAAAAGCATAAAAAACTAACGGACTTCCGTTTTCACTTTTTCCCACTGAATATATACTACTCCTCCACTTATATAAACTAAAAATTCTCCAAAATCACTCAGTGCGTACTTTAAATAAATATAATTAATTGCTGCCTTAAAAAGTTAAATGCACTTCCAAATTAAATTATCTCAATGCTCCGTGCCTGCCTGCTGATTTTTATATTATGAAATGAATGAATTGAGGATGATCCTGCCTGATGTGATGTCTACTGTACTTTTTTTAAGGTAAAATTTTTTTATACCTACTACGTAAGCAATACAGCAATACAGAAAGGTAGGTTCTCTTCTTTTCGTTCGTTACAACATTTTTTAGGAGCATTGCCTGCAACAACCATATAGCTATAAGTACAAAAGTACTTTACGTAAAATAAACACACATTCTAAAAAACGGCCTGTGGCCTCATTTATGCAAATATATGGTACTCACTACAAGGCCAGAAATAGTGTTTGGATAAAGTGTGTATTTAACACAGAGTTTATACATAGCACATAGGGAGAAATGGATAGGGAAGGGAAATGTACAGAAGGGAGTGTATTGAGCATTGCATTGGTCAATGTGTATATAAAAACGGTCGCTTATGCATCATCCTGATAAAACCTAAAGTATATTATATTGTTATACAGATCGGATACCAACGATAAATGTGAATGTACTGACGTAAAGTAAGATAACGTACGTACGTAAATGTAAAATGTGTATATGCATATAAATGCTTCTTCGGTTCGTCCTTGCGACAGTATACGTATAAAAGTTTACATATATCCAAATTCAACCAAAGAAGTAAAAAGCTGTGAAATCTTTGTCTCTTTTTCTGGTTTCTTTAATTCGTGATCGTTGCATTCTAGAGTTCGTCTACCTACACAAATATGCTTATGCATTTGAGAAGAAGAGGATTATGATATTTGGTATGCACGTATGATAGATTTTAATGGTAAAGATGATGCCTAAAGGAAGATGCAGTTGTGGCTGTAGAGGTAAAAATGCTCTTGTCTGTAAGTAAATTTACAATTTCTAACGAAAGGAATTTGTATTTGTAAATGCAACTGACTGAATAGCATCTGCTACACAATAAAATGGATGCAATAGTAATAGTACTCATTGAGACGCGCAGTGTATTTAGTAAGAGATTCATTGAATATCATAAAATGCTTTCGTGAGTCTACTTATGTATTTACCTAAATTCTTTGAAAAAACAAATGAATAAAATTAAACAAGAAATGCATTTACAAGTTATAAAATACATTTTGGGACATTGAAATGCCTTATACAACTTATAAAGACTTGCAAACAGCAAAAATTAAAATTGTGTAAGGGAGTCTCTATGTAGTTTGTGTCTCGCGCAAACTTCCAGGCTAGCTTAAATAGCCTGGTTTCATAAAAATCCAAACCAAATTATAATTTAATTTTCTAAATTATTCTTCGTTTTTCTGAATAGTATTTTGTTTAAAAATAATTAGAGTTTAATAATTTGCAAGTAAAAAACAACGAGGGAGGAAACTGTAGTTTATACCCAAGTCTCTTTATTTAAAGTAGAACATTTCTTTTTGCTGATAGCAGCAGCTTTGGTCACTTCCGAAGAAAAATATATTCCTCGGCTGTTAATGGCCATTGAACTTTTCCCTTTAGATTCATACCTTATCTTGCCATCATCCTCTGTATCCAAAATCTTACCATATGAAGGGTTTTTCACTTTTGGTGGTGTACTTGTCTTGAAGGTCATCCTCTTCCCGAAGAATCTCACTTCAAACTGGCTTCCCGGGATATGAAACTGGGACTGGCGAACACAGATGTAAAGCTGATACAGGTATACTGTCGCCAGAGCCTGTGTATTTTAAACATTTGGTTACTTCCGGAAGTTAGTAGGACAAAAAAATGGGTGCAAATTAATTATTCAGTATACATTGGTAATGTAAGTTAAGATGAGTGAGGAACACCAGCCGATTCCTGTAACTCCGAACAGTCTCCAGCTCCAAGTCAAGGCAGCCCCTTTGCCAGACGTGATGTCTGCTTGGGAAGTGATGGAACCGTTGGCACCACCCGAACTTCTAAAAATTCAGAATATTTTTAGCATAAATTCAGGTCCCTCTTGTTTAATCATTTTAAACAGTGTTTTGATAATCTTACCTCTGAATTACAACAGCTCATGGGGTACTTTGGGTCGCCATGTCGGAACATTGCAAATCTCCAGTCTCGGGGACTTTCCACACCGCAACATTTTGTACTATTTAATTTAAAATACAAGCATTTAAATTAATTAACTAATTAAATTGAGAAAGTCTTCGTGAAAATTCTGCTTCAGAATTCATTTAAGTCACCCTCAGTTGAGTATAGTTCCACCTAGGGTAAATGTTACTGAGGAGTTGCTCCGGGTTGCCCATTGTGAACAGCATGTGGGTTTTCAACCCATCTCTGGTCAGCTTAGCCCTGGACATCATGCACACCTTAAACACTGCCACAGTGAAATGGAACGACTCCAGTAGAAACAAGATAGTAAGCTAAAGAGAAAGTATAAAGACGCCAATCATAACAGTTTTTACATAATAAATGATTACTGAATTTTATGAAAAGTACTAGTTTAATCCAAAATAGAGAGAACTGCTTTAGATACAACTGAAATACTGCCGCACCCACCGCCACCAAAGACAGTAAACAGATCACCGCAGCCGTAATAGGAATCCAAGGAAGAGACCAGTCATACGAGCACCGATCCCGGGGAACAATCTGAACTGGAATGGAGCCGGAGGAGTAATCTATACAGTCTTCATAGTAACCTCCAAGAAGCCGGATAATCTGCTCCCACGCAAATGTCCTGGGTATGGAGTCCTGCGCCTCGTGAAACAACCAGAGCCATGCTACAGTCAAATACTTTTAAAAATACATAAAAGCTCGTCATAAGAAACTCATTTTTGTTATGAAAGAATTGTAAAACTGTTGATTCCATTTACCAAAAGAATTAAAAGGAGAGTGGCTGTGATAAGCAAAACTACAATGCCCAAATAAGCTAGGATTGCGTAGCCTTTCAGTTTGCTCGCTTTCTCTAGCTTTCCGGTGTCTGGCATCCGGGGTAGGGAGGAGGACGACGCGTTGATGTCTTTTGTTACTGGAGAGGATGTCGCTGGAGCTTCCTCAATACTATTTTGACATGCCATCATTCCTATAAAGTTTGAATTGAATTTTAAATCTGTTTTTGACCGAACTCGGTAGAACAAAAAACTGAGACGAAAATTCAAAACCAATTTGATAACGAGAGCTTGATTTCATGCCCGCCAATTTATTTACAAAGTAAAAATTAAAAATATGAGACTAGTTTTTGTCGACAAACCATGGCAATGGACATACCTTTATCTTTATCCGTACGTTCATACGTTAATAAATGATTTGTAATAAAGTACATATTTTGTCATAAAGCAAAAAATAGCGTGTTTATACGGGACAAACGAAGGTTTTGAATTTATTCACAAGAAAAAATATCAGCAAAATGTTTTTGACGATTTCTATGTGAAAGCAACCACGATTATTAAGTTCATATCTGAGACCACTCATATTTATACCATCCGTAGATATG
>JAHZNG010001562.1:0-22441 GCA_027744375.1 Orchesellides sinensis | reverse complement strand
TTGTTACTCGTTCCATCACCATCATCCTCACCGTGATCATTATCATTATACGCGACTGGATGACGGTGGATCCCCCAACGTAGTTGGTGGAGGTGACTCTCCCTTTCATATTCCATGGAGTTTTTCATCCAGTTGTGCCAGCTTCATAATAAATAAATAATTCAGCCACATGTGGTCACATTTCAGTGAACATATTTCGTGCCATCTACATATGAATGTTATATGCATAGGGATTCGACAAAAGAGAAAAACCACTTTACACAAGTGGAGTTTTATTACAATGCAATCAAGCAAATTGCTAATTTTTGGAACTGCTAATACACAATGAATCAGGCTTTCAACGTAATCATCCGCGCAATAGCCTTAAACTTGAAAGTATTATCCGACAAAGGATTCACCTTACAAATGGGACTATGTGTTGGCTAATGTGAGGCATAATACTGGAGCCAGTCCAGTGCACTTTAAAGAAAGAAACAACAGGTGTGATCCATTTTTGTTCAGTACTTTGATAATGAAATGGGAATAATTCGGGCGATGCTCTGCAATAAAAATAACCTTAAAGATGATGCCGATATAAAGGTGAGGACTGTGATTAGAATTTTAAGATAGGACGGTTGAAAGCAGACTTGTATTTAATAATTGCTAATTACTTGAATATGCACTTAAAAGCTATTTAGTAAGAAATACATACACTGCCCAGTGAAGCAGATTCATCAAATAAATCATTTACAGATCAATAAGGCGGGGTCTGAAACATGACGGCATTGTATAGAAAGAAGATAACGTACTCTGTAAAACGTCATTGGCAAATCTTTAATCTACCAAATTAAGATCACATTAAGGTTGAGCATGAGCATGGTATTTTTGACAGCAGAATGGAACGATAGCTAAGATGCACAGCAAGAGAGTACAAACCTGCTTTATTTTTTATCCAGAAAAATTAATTAAGCGGTAGGGATTATGCAATTCACGTACAGTACAATCATAATGTGAGACATTTTCACGATGCGGTTTTGAAAGGTATCCCGACATTCGGCTGACACCTTGTCTTACGTTTTTAATTTAATTTTGTAAAAATCTGAGCTTAAAAAAGAAGGAATATTCGAAATGGATACAGACATATGTATGCATCCAGCTATTTGCATATACAGTCAGCAATTCAAAATTACGAGTCTAGAGCAAACATTGAAAAGTTGGGACCGAATCGGAGTTTTTACCGGCTGAGACATTCAAGTGGTACATATCATATGCAAGCATGCATGAAAATATCGTAAAATATTCCAGTTGGCAATAAAACAGAATGAGAACGTATGGCTTCGCTTGTTTGCGTAATCAAAAAAGACATTCATATTATTTTTGTTTTGTAGTTTTTGCGATTTTATTGTTTAACTCGCTAACTTGCCGCTCTGGTTTTAGAACAAACAGAACAACGCAAAGTGTATTTCGTTTTTACAGCAATATATGGCAGATTGTGTTTTTGTTTGACCTCATAATTCATGATGCTACGCATTCTTTGCACAGTTTATGCCATTTCTCTTTCTTCTTCAACTACTGGAATTCTTTGCGCTCTGGTTAAAGTACGCGTACACATACTATTTGTTGTTTCTGTTAATACACGAAATAAATATGCATGCATGAAAACACACTGAACCTTTCCTTATAGCTAACATGGGTCACGGACATACTCAGGTATATGGACATAAATAGACATTGCAAAACTACACAGTAAATATTTTCAAAAGGAAGAATTTTTGGACAAAAAGCATACGACGAGTTAAAAAGTTACATACATTCATTATACCTACTCGAGAATTTTGAAAACTCATACGGAAGCTTAGGCTGATATCATACGTTTGATCCCATTGAATAATATCCATTTGTAAAATTTGCACCCAGGGTTTGCTTATCTTCACCGGAAACTACTAACTGCATTGTTTTTAGCTACATTACAAACACTAAGTTACCACAAACAAAAATGCGATAACAAAGTTACTGATGGAAGCGTATGATAACAGAAAAGGGAAAAGGTATGCAATGAAGTCGTTTTCCGGAGTGCCTATTGTGAAATATGGTTATGTGCATTGCACTAACATTGACCCTTACACAGAGTTTTTTAGGTTGTTACTTTTAATTTTTATTCTCATAATAAATGATAAAATTTCTGTAATGAAACCAAAGTTATGCCCGCCACATCTTAATTCAGCACTTTTAGCTGTTTACTACGATAACAAAATTCAGTTTTATTTTACCTCGACTGGAATTGACACTAATGTATACATGTGTATCTGTAACCAAATAGCGACAATTAATTTTATATAGCCATTCAATCATTTAGAATTTTGTCTTCTTATTTGAACTTTGAAAATAGATGCTATAAAATAACAAATGAAACATATTATTTTAATGTCCGTGTATTCATATAATGCACCAGGACAAATTACCAGATCCTTTGTTGTATTATTTGCCTATTACACATACAATATTACAAAATTATATAGCCTTCAGTATATACTTTTTTTCCGCAAGCCATAGCAGCATTTTACAATAGTGTTCATTTGCAGCTTAGACACAGTACGCCAGCCTTGGGAATCGAGACGGGAGTAAGCAAGCTGGAACGGATTTAAGATCTTCCGCTTTTCTTATGACTGTCAAGGAAAGTATAGGATTATATTCGCGAATGTTATTAACTTCATTCTGGTATACCTTGTGGCATTGTCCCTTGCCAGTGTTTTTCATAGTAAGAGAAAGTTGATACAGCTGTAAGGCTTTACCAAGTAAAACTGTATAAATAAACAAATACATTAGTAAAGTTATGTAGTACTATGCACATGATGTAGATACACAGTGATATGTATAAAGCCTACGTGTATCGCTCAAGTTATGCCTTTTGCATTTGATACAATCCTAATACGAACAAAAAGCTACAAACAAGGTTTCTTAAATCCTTTGGATTTTCCTCAAACTTTGAAGCTTAAGTTTGGAAATAAAGCTCCGTGAGACTATGGGCATTTGGTGATTGGCTCTAGTCTTGCAGCAAGTAAAAGCACAAGCCGGCGTTTTGAGCCAGGGTGTAGCATTGATTTTTGTTACAGACTCGTTTCTTTGTGGCGTATACATGTTGTGTGATATGTATCGCAAATGCCTACAAAACGAAATAACAATAATGAATATCCTTTGAATCTGAGTTTATGGTAGTGGGAGTTTCTTGTCAGGATTGCAATCGGAGCAGAAAATGCTACCAGTATTTTCTCTTTAAGGCTAAATGTGAATAGATGTGTAGTGTATATTGTCCGGTGTACGTCAGTTGGAAAACATGAAACAAGTAAAAGGAAAGCGGTGTCTGCCATGCGGTTAAAATTGTGGGATCGCTGTATTCAAATCCATGTTGTTGTGTTGGCATTGGCATATGAGTGCTTCATATTGCTTTAAAACTTTATATAGCAGCTTTATGTACTCTTTACAAAAAGTTTGCATGAGCTTTTTCATTAGTACATCTATAATTTTCAATTAGTAATCGTTTATTTACATATTGTGGCAAATTTGTAATTAATTATTGGAATTTTTCTTTTTGTTTACAGGTAAGCGTACTCAGTCAACTCCCACTAGATGTAACATAAGGTAAATAATGAAAACCCTGAGCATTCCAGTTTGCGGAAAATAGTGGGCGTACTCATATTGACTGACTGTTTGAAGATTGCTTTGAAGACTTAAGCTTATTTGAAAGGCCCCAACCCACAAACTTACACCTGGGAAATCTTTTTTAGCCGCCTTACCTAACACAGTTGTAGATATGTAACGTTAACATTACTATGTAGTTGGAAAATAGGCAACCACATAAGCAATAATTTTTAAGAGTATATTTATAGACACGTTCACATACTACACTCCTGCATCACCGGAAGTAAGCTACATACACCTACGTCAAATTTGGGAGTCAACTTTGTGGAAAATATGTAGACACTTACGTGCATGAATGCTATTAAGTAAGGCTTTTGTAGATCTACACAAAGTTGTTTATTTACCTTGTCTGCAATTCATTCAAATTGCATTCTGGTTTACCTTGTGAATGAATAATAATGCAATAGCATTGCCTACATCGACTTTCCCAAAAGTACGTTAAACATAACGTACGGAACATTGCAAAATCCTTCAACATTTCGTTGTGTTTTACAAAACTTCAAACCCGCATTCATGTACTTCCTTCAAACTTTAACTTGTACCAAGACCTTCAACACCAATCCTAAGAGACGCAGGACATACTTCCTACAATGAAAATGAGGTGGCCGAGAAAAGTCATTCTTACTGCTATAAACTCTCTACTTTGTTTTAGGATGCAGTCGAAAGGAAAGCTAGAAAGTAGTTTTCGATTTTACCCTGCTGCTGTTGCACTACTATTATTTACTCAAGATCCTACAACTACACACCTAACTAATAGCAGTTACAGGAACAGCAGCGCAGCACTAGTAGCATTATTTCCTGGAACTTTCTGGCTGCTAAAACTTTCACTGAGACCATTAATTTCCCTTCACTCGATCCCATTACACTGTAGTCCTCGTCGTTGTCGTCTATTACTAAATCAAGTCAAAGAGGTAGGAAAACTAAGGGAAAGGGGAAAGAGCCAAAAAAGGAGACATATACATACATACATACATCCATACAGCTAAAGAAGCATGCCAAATGAAAAGACATGAGAAATCTTTAGGTTTACGTGCTACGTTGGGAGTAAATTCATCTACCTACCTATACATTCCATATACACACTCCTTTCTCACCTACGATATGCATCTAACTAAAATAATGGGAAATGAGCAAACAAAAATCAGTAGAGGAGAGTCTATATATCTCTCCAAGGGTAATGCTTAATAATAGTGAAAGTAAAGAGTGAAGTTGTTTAAGGATAATATTGTTGCTCTTTACATACGCCTTTTTTATCTTGTGTTGGCGATACTCTGTTTTGCATACACACTTCAGATGTAATATGGGATATATATACACTCCATCTCGAATCCCATTCAGTTTTGAAATTTGGAATTGCTCAACAGAAACTTATATACCGAAGGTGGAATTACTGCCAATGATGATGCTCTTCTGGCGTAAGCCACCCTCCTACTCCATGTGTTAGAAAGTAATTCCGTCCATACCTACATAAGTACACATTCATAAAAGGGGAAAAGACGGAATACTAATGGAGTTTGAGAAAGCTTACTTTTTTCAAAGAGACTTTGCATTTCATCTTCTGTACACGCGCGTGAAATGAAGAGCCAGGCTATTGCCTCTGGGAGAAGATAAGGTCTGGTAATCATTATTGACTAATAACCATCCATTTCAGTAAGCGTAATGGTAATCTGTGATGAGGCTTGGAGTGAGAGAAGAGATGAGAATGCACCAATCTCTTATTCTCAATGTAAGCCAACTGTCTCTCTGTTTTTCAAAGAGAGTTTCACATTATATGAATACGAAGACGATGTATTTATGCAAAGAAGATGCATGAAATTAGGGTGATTAAAGGGGAGATTTCGGAAGATGGTGATGGGGGTGTAGGAAGTTGAATAATGTTTTAGTAGGAAGGGAAAAGAAGTTGAAGGGTAAAGGAAATTCATTTTTCAGGAATGACTCTACGGGCTCTCAAAGATAAAAATGACCCATTACATTTAGTTCGTTTTACTTAAACATTTAGTTTTCGATAATATGTTAGATGTATATGTCTGCTTCAGCAAGAAAATCGGAGTGAAGCACAAAAAGTGATTTTAAAATCCAAAGAAAAACATTTTGTCAATGAACGATTTTTAAATAGTGTTTTTTCTGTAGTTTTAAGTGCAGCAAGGTAAATATTTTGTCAGGCGAAGGGGAGGGTGGAATAGCGGTAAATGTATGTGTACACTGTTCATGAACGTTTACAGTCAAGGTCATTATCAACTGAAGCTTGCCCACCCGCATGTATGTTGTTTATTCCCATAAAATGCATTTTTCTTAAGGTGAAGGCAGTACGCATCTTTATGCATACAAAATTGTCTAGAAACGAAGTTCCCTTGTTAGCCTCGAGGTTTATGAGAATGTTTAAAATGCATGGGGTGGCAACGCTGACTTTGGCAGCAAAAAGCAGAAGGAAGAATTTATTTCCTTGTGTAAAGAAATATGCTATTTTATAATGTATGTATCGTATCTTTCAAGCTTTTCTGGAAACGAGGAACGATCGAAGTTGAAGAAATGTAAAGTTTGTACCTGTTTTTAAACCTTATATGTTCCAACGCTGCTATGTATATCTGTCTTCAATTTTCACTTCTTCATTTTCTTGTTTGTCAGATAGATTGAGAAGACAGCCGTTTAAGTTTCAAGCATTCGATTTCGCAAAAGCATGCAAATGCAGTCAATCACATTCTAAACAACCGCTCGCTCATGCAAATTGTCCTTGACTTTTTATTAGCTCTTAATAAATCAGAATTGATTTAAAATGTGTTTTTGCACTATAATGATTTCGAAGCAGTAGCATTACCTAAACGAACAAGATTTTCTGTTTTGTTCATTAGAAATGCTAATTTCGTGCATAAAAAGTGCTTAGCAAAACCACTTCAATGCAAGGCAACAATGCTTTCATCGCGGTATTAAGTACCAGGAAGGAAAGTAGGAACGACATAGGATTAAAAGTAAAAGCTTACTTTTCCCACGACGATGAAAACAAGTGCTTAAAACACATGCCTTCCTTAATTTCCAACTTTGTGTGCGGAGCACGAGGCAATTAATCCCCAATCCAAGGCCAACGAAAGGTTCGTCTCTATTGTTCACTCACTCAATGAGCTTCATTCAACTAGCTACGTATATACCCACACGCATGGATAACGACACACAATACATGTAAAAGCATCAGTATGTTTAAGTACATGGAAGCCATTAAAAGCTTGAATCTGGAAGGGCACGAAGACATTCTTGATTAGTTTGCACAAATGAATGCTTGATTTCCTATCGTAAAATATGTTTCGATGTTATGCACTCACCTGATTAATAGCATGCATTAAATGCTTCACCTTGACATTTATGGATTTATTGTATTGAGTTCTTGGGGAATTCCCAGCCTGTATCCCTCTCTTAGTTCCTTTATGCCAGTTCGTTGACCTGACTCAAAGGCTGTGTTTAGAGTATTCTTCCGAAAGTGACAAAACGGTGATTAGTGAAGTAATTAAACGGAATACATATATATAAATCCTTCGTATACCTAAGTTACATGTACGTAAGGTTTATCAACGAAGGTAATTACGAAATTCAAAAATTGGTCTTCAGTGGAAAACTACGGACTTCCGCATTGGGAGTAAAAGCCAGGAGAGATTTATTTCGGAAACAGAAGCTGTTGCAAGTTCAATAGTTGTCAACATTCATCCTTGTCAGAAATTTAAATGAAAAAAATTCACATCGACTTCATGAAAAAAGCTAGCAACTAATGGGACTTCAACCCAAATGCTTCCAATCGTATTACAGACATTTGAGTTCCACAGGAAAGCTTCCTTAGTAAAGTGGGCTTACTTTCACATACGTATAAATAAAGCTAATAGCAGATCAAAAGTAAAAGGTACATGCTTCTGAAGAAAGAGTAGCATTCACCATGAAAGTGAGTCAAAGTTAAATACCAACCGGGATCATGTTCAAATGCTGCAGCAAGCTAAAATGCAGTTGTATATCGATAAGGTGGTATGGTGTGCTGGCTTACTAGAGCTTTTTAGTTTAACACTCTTTGAAAGGGAAAATAGGGAAAAGAAGAATTTGCACCACTGAGATAAAGAAGAAAATACATGCTGTATCTCATTGTCAAAATGAAACCTCCCTTGAGAGTAGAAAGCATCAGTAGCACCAGAAGAGAGGAAGAAGAACATGATGCTACGAGACTGGGAGTAATAGCATAGCTAAAGAAAAGTGGGTAAAAAGCAAATTCTTCGTAACAAATATCTACGCCTGAATAGATACAGCTCCTCTCCTGCGTTGGAAATCAGCCTGAAGCCATTTCTACAAGAGGCTTCTATACTTTTACTAGTCGATCCAATATATCGAGAAAGTTCCAATTCCAACATCTCTTTTGATACTTGATACCACTAAAAGAACTAACTACTGCGATGGTGGCTGGAATAACCTATATTGAATAAAAGTAGGTTTAATAAAATCATATTGGTAAAGCTTCTCTATGTAAAATAGCAAGATGCCTATTGATGTTACAAAGCGCATCACCATGAGATATTCTTATATCACTGCATTTTATGCAGACAGGGATACATTATCGTAACTAAATTTTATCATAGAAAAACACAACTGATAAGAGCACTTCAACAGAGCATTGAAAGACACTATCATCATAATAGCAAAGAGCATAAAAAACTGAAGAAATGAAGTCTTTTCATAAGGAGTGTACAAGGGTTATCTATACAGAGTCCAATTATAAATGTGTACGTGTGGTATTCCAACTTTTGAATATTGTAGTAAAATTATGTTCTTGCTGCCTCAAATTTGTATGGTTTATACCATGTTGTACCGAAAATGATGACATGAAAAGGCAAGCTGAAGCTACAGTTGTAGTATACCTGAAAAAGCTTAAGTACCTAACCTTGCCTTGTCTCCTCTGACATAGAATTCATATGATATTCCTCCTGGAAAACTAACGAGCAAGTCAAAAATAGAGATCTCTGAAGGGACATAACATGCATGATGTCATTTTATAAAGGTGATATAACAGGCATACTACTCCTCCGACTGTAGTACTATTTTGAATGAAAACTTATCATCCATGACTGTTTAGCTTTCTACTGTTTTATGTACCCTTTCTATAAATTAGACACGTCGTAGGTTGATTACTTTCTACTATTTATACATGACTATGTATGTGTACTAATGTGTAGGTAGGCATACAAAGGAATCCGGAAATTTAAAAGAACACACGTTTTTCATTTGTACTAGTAAAAATAAACGTAAAACTCTCAAACTGGAATTCGGCATAAGAAAGAAAAAAACTCTTACTAAATACATACATTATCTCTGAATATGTAGTCAAAAGCCAGTCAAACATAAGTATTTCCCCAAAATACCTCCTTTTCAAATTTCTAAATGAGACAGGAGTTAAGAAGCAACGAGTAGCGAACAAATAACTAAAATGAATGAATGTACATAGGTATATCTTGAATCTATATCCAAATAGCACACACACATGTTATTTCTGCATAAGTGTAAGTAAGGTACAGAAAAAAAGAAGGCCAAGAAGGAGAGAAGATGACAGGCAGTTAATCACCCGCCGAGAAAAGGAGAAGAAATCGGATGAAAAAGAGTCGCTCCTAGGATCTGTCCTCGTTGACATCTCATAATTAATCACGCTTCCATGCATTTCTCTCTTTTTAATACTTTGTATAAAATACATAACATACAAAAGTATGCATACCATTTACATCTAGCTTTCTACCTTTTGTTACTTTTTTTGTTCATACATTCCATTTCGGAGGTACTATTATTGATAAAATAGTATGTGATGAGAGCAAATGTACCTAAGTAAAAAAGAGGAACGGTATAATATGTGTCATGCAGGTACACATAGTAATGTTATAATGAGAGTCAAGTATTTCGGTCATTTTCCACTTTCACGGCATGCATTTCGCATTGTAAGTACATAAATGTAGGCATATGTAGGTGCTTGTACAAAATACCGCTACTCACAGTAAAGTACCTTTTTTATATTCTCCCATTTACTTTCTCCATGAATATGTAAGTATGAATGAGGTTTGTGTATGTTTGTGTACTTATGCATGTATGCATATTATTATCTGTTCCTTTTGTCCTACATATTTTTATATTTTTTCCTCTCCCTCTTACTTCACCCGTGCTACTGCAAAAAGAGAAGAGTGCAAAACTTCAAGCCAAAGGCAAAAGGACAGGAGAAAGAGAGAGAGAATAAAAAACAGTCACTATTCAGTCTCTTATGTACGCCATTTAATCTACGGATGCCTGTCTTCGTCTACAGATTTACCAGTTGTTCCTGTCCCAAAGCCCTAGACTTGTTTTCACTACATCAAATGTACTTCACTATTTATGTGTGGTGTGATGGTATGTGTACGTGAGTATGCACGTTACGTTTTCTTTTTTCTTCCTGTGATCTCTTTCAAGAGACCTCGACGAATCGTATCGTTTTGTATACAGTAGATATTTACTTCAGCAGCTGAATAAAAATGTAAAAGGGTTTCTTATCTATTGCCTCCTGATGTAGTTTCTTGGAGCATAGAACACACACTCACATTGTATAAGATATTTTGTAAGATTTCTTTTACCCATTTTGTCTTCGTCTAGTTTCCAATGATGTACTCTCCTTCTTGCACTTTACTTTTGTCATGCAAAAAATGTATTCGCAATCTCATTTCGTATCTGTCGTCCTTTCTTTCGTCTTTCTCTCTTCTCCAGCTCAATTTTTCCTCTCGTTTTTTTCTCGTCGGCGTAAATTATTCGAGATTTTCTAGCTGCTGCCAATTTTTGTTCCCTGTTCTTGCTTTAGCTGGAATTTTTTGTCTTTCACGTTGTACCTTCTACTCCTATTATATTTCTAGAGGAGGAGGATATATTACCAAGAAATTTGGAAAAAATGTAGTCCAACAGAGAGAATGGTTGACGGCCGACTTAAGACGAAATTTTTACTTGTCAGCGCGTTCCAAGAAGTAGAGAACTGATTTAACGTAAATGTGGAAAATTTCAGAGTGCCATGCAACAAACATTCTAAAAGCACAAAATGGGGCAGTTAAAGGTTCACTGATGTGGCAGGTTTTTCATAGACATATGCATATACCTATTGCTTGTTTTCTCCTTCCTAAGAAATAGAGAGAATAGTGAAACAAAGCGATTCTAACATGGTCCTATGAATGTACAATACTGTTCTTGTCGTCTACAAATGTGCATGTAATTCACCATGTGATTGATTGAAATCTTATGTGTCATGGGCTGGAAGTTGAAATCTGTGCAAGAATGAGAATAAATACCGATATATCCCTACACATACTATATAGATGCATGACGTAAATTGATGGAATCAACAACTGTTTCATCATTTGAAATAAGAAAGTAAGTCGAAGTATTTCATTGCATTGTTTTTCGCCCAGTTAACCGGTACGTCGATTTGACAAGGTCACTAGAGGTTACCCCAATGGACGCGTTGTTGTTGCTTTTTAGTTATCCCTCTCTTGAACACTACACAGTTGGAGTTGAAATGAATTGTGGTTTGTTCTGTAAAACTATGCACATGTCATTCGGATCACTTACTACGTTCTATTTTACTCTTATTTACGTCAGTTAATCAACTGTGAAGGGTAGTCAGATACAAACGTTACTTTTACAAAATCGATGCATGAAAGTTTAGGAACAATTAGACGAGTCCAACAGAACTAAGAGAAACCCTTTAGATATTTCCGTAAACAGAAAACGGGCCACACTGATAATTTAGTGTATTCTCCTTTCACTGGTCTGCATCCAGGCATTGTATTCAAAGTTAGTGCAACACTATTGTAAAAGTTAAAACGACTAAATAATATCAATCCCAACTTTTCATCGCAATGCCTGCAAATATGTAGTTCAACTTTCATCAGTTGTTAAAGTGTTTTGGGTGTCACAACTTTTTTAAAAACTTGAAATTCTTATGCATGGAACCAAATCAGTTATTTGCAATTTAAAACACAAGTAATCAAAACTAAACTAGTTTAAAAAAATTAAACTTGCAGTAAACAAAGTTTGGTAGCAGAAAGGTTTTTCCAACCGAATTTTAAAAGCGGAGAAAATTAACAAGTATTTTGATAAATACAAAAAAATAATAAATACGAGCATCTGTTTTAGGTACTTTTTCCATCCAAGCACGCACCTCGACTTTAATTTCCGCTATACAGCAATTTTCGTCTCCAAACCCAGAACGTGATACCGTCATGCCGCAACATATACGCTGTTGTGAACTTGCTCTGCTTGACAACTTTTGTACCAATCAACTTTCTGCCATGCCGTTTTAATTAAAACTTAATTAGTTGACCTGTCCTAGTAAAAAACTATACTACTACCCAGTTTATTTAACATACCATGAAAGCGCAAAATCAACTAAATTTACTTCAGTATGAAATCACATTTTGCATGCTACATTCCCCCACGTTATAACAACAGTAGAATACACACATGCCGTGGTAATCCCAAGTAAGCGCTTTATATCTATGTACAGCAGTAAAAAACATTCATGTATAAATCTCATAATATCTCAGGGTTATACGCCAATATTAGCTAAATAAATGCTGATACGAAGCTCCCTGAATTTCCTGTTCTTTCTCCTTTGACGTGCCAAAAACTCTCAAAGGGTAGCCATTCACTACTACGTCCCTTGTCCCAAAACCACAGGAACATCATGCGCCGCAAAATACAATAGCCAGTAATAATACATATGACTACTACCGCTGCAACTCATCACACGCTTGACATGTTGGATGGCTACTGTTTTGAACAACGGCGAAAATTGCATTTTGTGCTGGTGAGCAAAGAGGAGGAGAAAGCAATAACACGGCGCGCTCATGTCATACAAAAACTGCGGCTGTACAACTATTACTACCGCTACACATCATTATGATACATTTTATCTCTCCGTTAGAAATCCAAGGTATCCAATGATAGGACGTTCGCGTTGTAACATTTCATAAAGTTTGGAAATTCAAAAAGTTTACGATCTCAACTGACATTTACAATTTTAACTCGTTTTTCGGCTCGAAGCAAAAAGGAAATGTCTATGCCTTTGAGTCTACTAGTAATACTAGAGAGAAAGCAACCATCAGAAAGCTTTCTCTCTGGCTGGAATATTATTGTAGATAAAGTAGACTTTGTAATAGGCTGTTAGATTTGGAATGGGAAAGTTAAAGCTGCTTTTGCCACTATAAATATATACCATCTCCGCTGTGAGAGTAGCCAATATAATTATGTATCCACATAGGACAAGTTGAGTATTGTGATTTTAAGCTGACACACATAATATAAAATACATGCATAACCATTCACTCAAATGTTGATTCGAGATTGTGAATTCCCGTGAAAGGTATTAATATACACAGCGTCAGCTCTCTCTGCAGCTACGGCAATAGGTTAGGTTCATTTTTTCTCTCTCTCTCTATTTCTCATGCTGCTTTCTCTTCCAACAGCTGCCTACTGCCTCTTTCCCTCTCTCTGTTCTTTGGAAACAACATTTTGACCTCAATACCTATTGTACAGACTACAATTGCACAGTATTCCTTTGTACCATTTAGTGTGCGCGATGGAATATTTTTACAACACTTTTACTTTACCGTTACAGCATTTTGCCTTGCCATTTTCTCCGCTCTTTTCAACAGTTCCATCCAACTGGAAGCGAGAATGCGGTGAGAGAATGAATGAATGAACAAGTAGGAAAACCCAAAGTAGAAAAAAACAGCATGCTAGAACGAAGCTTTACATGGAATGGTTCAGTTGCTGATGTTTTGTTTGATGAGAATAACCTTTCCCTACTTCATACAAGATGATTTGATACCGATTGTGTAGGTTCTTCTTTTTTAGTTTAATAGAAATATCAAAAAACTCTCTTCTATTCTGTTAATCTGTTAATTTTACCTTTCTGCAAAAGCGTTACAATACCTGTTTTCGTTGGTGCGATGTAAATAGGCAGATTTTTTTATTGCACATTTTTTACAGCTTTATCCGGATTCATCTGCAGCAGATGGTGCGTTCTACTGAAAAACATTTACTCAGAACTCTTGAAAGTATTCAATAATGTTTGTTACAGTTTGGTATGCTGACTATACGAGCTTTCACTTGTTACGGTCAATTACTAGCATCGTTAGACATGTACCAATATTAGTTCCATACAATGAGTATAAAGCTGTTGGTGAGCATTAGCAAGAAAAGAATGCCAAATCAGTGAGCGTTTTAGTTCTTTTGTATAAGGTTATTGGTAAATTAGGCTTGCTTCGCCTTTTCCTTACTCTTTTGCTCATTTTTTCTCGTTTCTGAATAGTTTCAAAATGCACACTCTTGCTTAACTTATATAAAGCGTACTTTATTCGCAAAAATCCCTTTTACAATCTTTTGAGAAAAGCCGAAGAAAAGAAAAGGAGAAAAAGACGAGCAGAGAGACGGTTGTAAAATCAGGGCGAACCCCTTCTTGGTTCTCTGAAAAGATTGCAAGTTTGCAGAATCAGCAATACATACATACATGAAAAACGGAATAACGAGGAGGGAAAAGGCGCAAAAGTGAGTTTTGAGTTGAGTGTGGAAGTACAGAGAAAGCTTTCTTTTTTTTCTGGTGCTGCTTCATTCAATGATGTTATAAAGCTCAGCTGGTGCCTTGGCTGATGTACATTTTTATGCTAGCGTATTATGGCTCCCTCCTCCGGTTTTCGAATTTATATTGCTATATCATGCAATATATTCCCTGGTGCTTTTCATCCATATTACATTGCGTATACATATGTGCAATGATATTATAGTCCATATTGTATGTGCATTTTTACACTGCCGGAGATAGAGAGACACGCGACGGGAGTAGATAGTGGAATAAAACAAACCAACTTAAAAAAAAGTGTAAGTGTGTGAGAGGAGAACGCGTTAGCAATATTTCATTTAAGTATTATGACCATGAGCCTTTCGAGAAGTAGTGGAACTAACAGGCTTACGTATGTATACAAAATGTGGGTAAAGCTTCGTTTTGCCAGCGTTTTGGTTCCGTTTAACAGAGCTTGCCAAAGAATTGTACAAAATACTGGGTTGGAAGAAGAAGGTAGCAAAAGTCCGCTGTTTTTATATACCAGCTTTGTAGCTCTTTTTTCTGGAATGCCACTTGCATATATGGCTTCTCTTTTTTTACCCTTGTTCATTCCCCATTTTAAGTAAGTAAATGCAGTAAAAAACGGCCGGTGGATATCAAGGAGAAAGTGAGACGACACCAGAAAAAGTTGTCTAGTTTTTGGTGGCTTACTTCCTTCTATCACGAAGAAAAGGCTAAACTTGATGTAGACAGCAAAGATACACTTTTAGCCTTTCCCTGCATACATGCACGATTTTCATAATAGACCGAAACAAAAAATATGAAATCTGGGTGTGTATTGTGGGAGTAGGAGTTTTCGTTATAACATGTATGCATATCGTTTAATGTAATGTGGAGAGAAAGCCTTTTTTACTACGCAAATATATTCCGCATTAGAAAGGGCAGTAAAATGTGGTAGTCATAAAAAGATAATGCATACTTTGGTGAGCATTAGAGCAATCAGGTCAATTATTTGGATGGAGCCTATCAAAACTACTTTTGCTCCTCTTCCGGTCTATGCTTTTCAATTCATGTTACCACCAAACACATTTTATGCATGCTTCTCTCCAAGAAATAATAAAAACGCAAGAAAAAACACTATGCATTATTACATATCACGCGATCATGTCCTGTTTTGTCTTCGGACAACATGTATAAGCTGAGCATGTGTGTAGGTATACGACCTTATACATAAATGTATATAAGTGAAAGCATCATGTTTCAAATTTTGAGCCAAAAATGTTAGGGCATATTCCCAAAAAACAACCTAACCATATTAATTTGCATTTTGCTCAAGTGGAGAGTGAGGATCAACACATCTAAATTGCTAATTAAGAGACTGTTTGATTTACAGTGTGCTGAGTTGAATAACCGAGTAGGATCGTGGAAGTTTAGTCTTTAGTCCTATGTACTTCCTGCTTGGGAGTATTTTAGGAGTAAGCATACCCATAACGACGTAGAATTTTGCAGTGGTGCCAAGCCCATGTGATCAGTACAACGATTAATTAATATTGAGAGCTTATTATGCCTCTCTCTTTCAATGTACTTTGCACTGTTTTTTTGGCACTGTGTTTTCCAAAAAGGAACTGGATAATGATAAGATCTGATGAAAGCGAAAACATGCCCATACGGTCGTATATGTAGTAACAATAAATCAATGTAGCAAATTTTTGATTTGGTAATTGGCTATTAACATTATCTTTTGTAAATCCTTTGTGTACATAAAAACATGGCTATATTTTTAGTTTCTAGGGTCATACAAAGCCCCTTGGAACAGGAAATAAATGGAATATTACATTAACAGCCAAACTTATGATTCTTGTCAAATTCAATTTATTGAAAACAGTAGCGCAGCAACATTTTGAAGAGCATTATTAGAGGAACTGGTTGCAAACAACAATGCATGAGCTTACACGATGAGCACTTGAAGGGGCAATATAACAAGGTTAAAACATAGAGGGTGGGATTTTTTGTGTAAGGAATCAAGGCTGGAATAATCATTTGTAAACAGCATGAGAGCCCACTGATCCTCATCACCACGATCTTGTGCACGATCGTCTTAGCGATCAAACGAGAGTGTATGATGATCAGTATCATCATCAGCTCACAGCATATATCTTACTGTATGTGAAGCATTCATATGTCATGAGTCATGTCTTCCGTATATTTATATATGCAACCATATTAAACTACGTTTTTTTTTGTTAATATGGTATATTTGAGATTTCATAAAATACTTGCTAACCTTTTATCCGACTAATATTCAAATACCTACGTTGTACGTCTTCTGTTTTCCCTTTTTAAAGCAGTTGAAGAAGCATCCATTTCATTTTTCAGTTCTGATAACGCTTGGCTCTTCAAATAATCTACTCAAACTAGCATGATGTACAGATTTTCTTGACGAGCACATGCTAACATGATGTTTGCTATCTACCACCCTTGGAGTAGAAAAGGACTAGTAGGAAATGGAGAGAAAAGAGCTGTAAAATGAAAGCACAGCTTGGTTGCTTCATACTCAACTGTCTATCAGCTACTTTTGACTAGTGTTATCCTATCCTGACATGCTTTTATGAAAAAGACCAGAGAAAATTTATACGCCAACTTAGTTGATAGAGCTAATATGTCTAAGGAAAAAATTTTGTACTGCACATATATCTCCTCGTCTCATAATGATTTATAAAATGTATATGTATTTTGTATTATCGTCCTTCACATGAACATGAAGATATAAGATACAAATGAATAATATGAAGTATCCCATTCAGCATATCTTTACCAGCTCGCGAGAGAGAGAGAGAGAGTAGGCAGGTAAGCAGAAGGGAAAAGAGCCTCCTGACAGGCACTTAAGTTAGGAAAGAATCCGTTATTAAGGCTCTTGAGTTAAACTTGTTGTTTCTTGAGTGGTTATTATACGAAAAAAGCTGGAGAAAATCAGGGTGGATATTTTTCATGGCTAGGAATAAGCCAACATTTTACAAAAGTTGTGTACAATTCGAGTAGGCATTAAGTATATCCTGTTGTTATATTTTCGATTGCTTTCTAAGCTCCAAGGGTGATTTGAACTATGATGGTCTGCTTGGGTTAAACCTGCCTGCTACTTCCGCTGTTTCAGACTCTTAACACGAGGCACTTGGTAGTTAAGGTTGTACAAGGTGAAAATGAAAGCAGAAGTAATTTTAAATGGAGAGTACTTCAAGTTTTGTAGTTCATATTCAATATGGCTATAATAATTTCATTTTTCATATTAAATTGGTTTGCAATACATGCGTAGGATATGAAGAATACAAAAATTGAGCATTACAAATCCACTCTATTCAATTTTTCCATGCATCTGCCATATGTAACACCTGTCATCTCCATTTTTTCTCAAAATACCTACTTAACTTGGAGAATCAGGGCATTTACTATTCTTTCTTTTGCACTGCAACTACTTTTATTACATTTGTTGTGGATCATGACAAAAGAAATTCACTTATAAAATATAATATGCAGTTTTTATAACCAGTTGACTTTCCTTTTTTCATGGTATACGCATCTTACAATCCCGTTTTTGTGCATTTTAAAAAATTGTCAGCTTTACTTGTTCTTATGTCAAAGAAATTGCAACGCAGTACGATTCATTTTGTGACTTTCCATTTATCAAAGAACCCGTTTGAATACATTAGCAATATTTGTCGCATTTGAGTGTGGATATTCATTTTCAAATTTTTTCGGTAGGTATTAGTGAGACAAAATTTGACTGTGTACATGGTATTAACTATGCTGAGATGTAGTATATTTGTTAAGAAAGAGCAGGGCAGATTTTAAAATTCAAATACGCAACATTACTTTGGGGGCACTGGAAACCTGTCTTGTTCCAAGAAGTGAAAGAACTGTAAAGAAATGATCAGATGCGAGCATTACATAAATTTAAAAGACATACGAGACAACAGTACATACATCTTATTAGTGAATAAGTACTACTATTTGTTCAAATATTGAATAAAAAAGATGAGTACATTCATATTTTGTTATGAAAACATACATGTTAACATTTTACTGATGATGAAAGTTAGAAATGTTTGAGTTAACATATACATAAATATGGAATGCTACAACATTTCCAAAACGTACATATTCAATCGATCCAATTGTAGTTTGTACAAGTGTGTCGCTTCGTTTATCATTCAACTGCGACTGACTAAACTTCCTCTGACATGATATTTGCCTATACGATTCCACCCTAGTTTGCTTAGGGTCTTGAACCAAGTGATCCTTTTCTTACTGCTTTTGCTGTTATTTTGGCTGTTGCATCANCTTAATTTATCATCCAACTGCGACTGACTAAACTTCCTCTGACATGATATTTGCCTATACGATTCCACCCTAGTTTGCTTAGGGTCTTGAACCAAGTGATCCTTTTCTTACTGCTTTTGCTGTTATTTTGGCTGTTGCATCAACATCAACCAATTTTTTACCCACTAGATTTTCAATCATGACAACTGGCAGCGAGTTCGTTTACGTGTGAGAATGTGTGAAGAAGTGAAGACGGAGCTCAGTAAGCTTCATACAATATTTATTTATATTGTCAGATTCTAATATGTCTTCATTATAGAAGAGAAAAACATATTATAAGAATGTGAGAAAGAGGCAGAAATTCACTATTGGTTCTTGTCTAGCTGCTCACATATAAAACTCCACATTTCCAGTAATTCAAGCAGAGTTATTCACAATTCACTACGAGTCTTTTCATGTCTATGCATCATGTACGTGCATAAACAGGATGTGCAGTAAGTTACTGCTCCGTTATTTATTTGGATTATGATGGTTGAAGACGTTTGAAAATGCATTATAAATGAATGTGTTATACTTAATAACAACTTTCTTTGGAAATACGTTAGAACACGGATATTGTACGTACATAAAAAACTTATACGGAACAAAAGCAGGATGATGGGAGCCACCTCATCTCCGCAACTGCATATTTTCAAATTTTTATATATGCATGAATTTGTATTATTTCTTGAATAAATTGTACATTTCACATTACCATTTTTTGTAAAAAGGTCTCGACCTTTTTTAAAAGGGAAAGCTATAAGCTGGAGTATTTTTGAGTCAGTATTTTTCCTTGTGTTGACAAATGCTTTCGCATGGATGCCATTACAATCTCCTCGAATGATACCGCTGCTTGCCTTCTGACATAAATTTTATTTTGTGATTCTATTCCATTCTAAAGGTTTGATTTTTCGCGTGTTTGGTATACTATAAAAGCATAATTTTGACACCCAAAGTGTTCCTTTTATTTTCTCTAAAGCAAATTCACTCCTAGAATTCAGCTATTTGTTGTAAATTTAAAAAACTGAAGGGGAAGCATTATTCCTGCTTCCTCGAGGACAAATTTTCTATTATTCATGCAGAGAACACGTGTATTATCATGAGATATATTTGTGTGAGTTTTATGTATGTTGTGCACTTTCCTATAAAAATTCAGATATTCAGGATTAAAAGCATTATGTTTTCCTAAAAAGAGCAAACGAACTTGTTTACTGTCAATATGTGCGTAGTAATATGAGAATTTCAAGTATACTACACCAGTATTCATACGTATTACTTAGGTACATTCAATACAATATGGCTCTTGAGTATTATGAATTCTGGAAGCGGGTATTATGATGTATATACAGAAGTATGTATACACACGGCGCAGAGGGAAAGTGTATTGATATGACATTCGTAAAAAAGACGACATGTGCCAAAAAAGAAATTGAATTGCTTTAAGGAATCCCTCTTGTCGCCTGAGAGAAAATATTTACTTCTCTACTTGTCGCCTTCTTCTCCTTTCTTCCAATGTAGTTTTTGGATATTGTACGTGAAGAAAAGGGAGTAGAGAAAGAAAATAAAAAATACCAAGTCAAAATCGTATATATACTTCTTTCTCCCTGTTTTTTTTACGCTTTGAATACTGCATGAAAGAGACATGCAAACAGACAGGCGTATTTACGTGATTGAAAGTTTATGAACACGAACATATTCAGTATTCAGGAAAACAGTTTAGAGCTTTAGGTACAGGTACTGTAGTCTTTATGTATGTTTTATCTAGTTTGACGTTTCAGAAGCTTGTACTGTTTAGTTCGTAACATCACAACCACTGCCGATATATAGACAGTTCAAAATGATTAATTGGAGGAAACGTTACACTGGGGAGAGATGTACATATGGTAAGCGGGAGAGCTGTATGTGTTTTATAGGTGGTTTGTAGTATAGCGTTTGCAGCTGTAATACATAGGTACCTGATAAAGGTCGATATTATTATTTTAAATATTGACGCAACCTTCCTGTTTTCTTACTAACTAGTACTTCCCCAATATCTGATTTTACTGACAGGCAAACGAGAAGCCATCACGTTTTAACGTAGGGCAACAACTATTCCTCAGGTGATTTGAGAGATTGAGTACATGTTTATGCTTCTAACTAAATGAAAAGCGATCGATGGATAAAAAAAATTAAATACTAGAGACATGGCTAAAATAAACAGATTTTATACTTTTAACTTTATGCTTTCGTAGCATACTGTATGACAGTCCCAATTCCAATTTGTCATCATTGGATGTTCCTTGTGATTAATACCATGAAATGTACGTATTTTGCGATTTGACTTTGAAATACCATTACATCTGTTTAATGTGGCGACTATGCTTTCATTTAATTTATTTAAGCTATATTGATACCTTTAAAATAACTTATTTTGTAGTGACGTCGCACAATGTAGAGCGTATGGAAATGATTTTAGATTTCTGTTTTAACCCAATTATTCAAAACCAAATTCTAGCCAAGGAAAAAAACAAGTATTTTATGGAGCTAATGCATTAAATTGTATCAACATGTACATGTATGTTTGCTGAAAGTGTGCCTGACTACAATTTTTATATAGCCCAGAAATCGTAATATAATGAAATCATAAATAGCAGCAACAGCTCCTCACCTCCTCTTAATCATCTCATTAAATCGAATTTTTTCATAAGTTCTTCTTAAAGGTTTCTCATCACCGATACTTTCTCAAACATAACTTCCACAATGTTAGAATAGACTTTAGAAAGGAGGAAGTCAAATTCCGAACGATATTCCATCTTTCACCTTATTCTATGAACCATTTTATAGGCAGATATACACAATCTAAAAAGTTATTCTTGTGAAACTCTTTTATATTATCTTCTATAATACATACATAACCACATTCACACATACAACTTGCCTTCAGCATTGGTTTCGTGTATGTCTAACACACCAAAAGTCATAAAAAGTGAAAAACACAGCTTAGACTTTTAAGAAAAGTTGAACAAAACCTGGTATTACAACCCGTTATTCTTCCTCATCTCTTCTGGATAAAAAGCTGGAGGGCCTAAACTTCCATCCTGGTTTTACACCTTAGGATATCTCTAAAGCTCGTACGAGATGTTTTTTTCAGCTTAAATATAATGTAAATGTATATGTATGACATGCTTGTAGTAACCATAATATCTACATACATGTTACAAGTATACGGACGTAGCATCTACATTTTTTTGGATTCTAAAGGATAAAGTAGTAGCAAACAAAAATTACCTTTGAAACTTGCTCTCAAGAGTAATGTTCAGTGTTCGTTAGCAGCAGTTTTTACTTCAGTTTTCACGTTCTCATTTACTAAGTGGAAACGAGGTAAACTATACCCAGAGCGAAGAATAAAAGAATGATATAGACGGGACTCGGAAGTAAAGAAAGGAAAAACTTGCTAACAGCTTACTTGCATGCATCATGCCAACCTCATCATGCAATGTTGCACTGTTTACACACCAAAAACATTGAAGAAAGCTAGGAAATATTGATGGTAATAAATACGCTGCTAGAACGGTTCCAATATTGGAATAAAACAAGAAAAAGGCAGAAATATTTGGATAGTAAGAAAGTATTGAATCTTATATGGCAGTACAAAGTTCTTCACAGAAGTCGTCTTATATAATGTAATCCCGCTTGGAAGAAAATGCACTATTGACTATTACGGCCGGAGGTGGAGAATGCCAACAGAAAAACTTTTAGCCTTTCCCTATACCATTCCTATATATTTATACCTGTTGTCGAATCACTGATTTTGTGTTGTGTAAGAAAGCAAACTTAAGGTAGAGG
>JAHZNG010001561.1:0-22427 GCA_027744375.1 Orchesellides sinensis | reverse complement strand
ATCTGTTATGTTGTACACATTATGATTTACTTTTTCCATACATAACAACAAAGGTGAGTGAGGTGTGTTTATGAAGTTACATTGTCCACAATACATTTCATGCATAATCGACAGACGCTACCGCAATAAGTGTGAACCGCTGCTACTGCTACTGTAAAGATCTTGTGAGCACTTTTCCCGTGTTCTTTTTTATGTATAACAACATTCAACAGTAGTAGTATCTCTCTTATACTCCTACTAATGCTAATACACTAATAATATATTCCACACTGCTCTAAAAAAGCCATATATATCGCTAGAATGAGGAACACGTAGTATTAATGTGTGTGTGTGTTACTTTGTTGCTACTTTACTATACTCTCAAGTCTTTTGCTCTCTTTTACTACTTTTAGTAAAATCCGAGTAGTTCTAATATGTATACAGTGCATACACTCTAGTACATATACCGATTAACGATGCTATGTATAATTCATCAAGCTTGTATTTACCATAGTATAACTACTTCTCTCCTCAACTTCTTTTACTACAACTTCTGACAAATCTACATTGAGTACTAAATACCAAAAACTACCACTTCTAATACAATGATACAATTTTCAGATACCTTAGCGTAGTTTGTGCCGGGCTACATAAGCAAAGGTAAACTCGGCAACAACTTTAATGCTATGCTTACATGCTAGGATGTACTTATCGTACAATACATTGGTACATACACTATCTTTGTGCATCACATCATTGGGATTTTGTATTGGCAAAGAAGTAGTTAGAGTTAGAACGAGAACAACAATGCAATATATGCAATGACGATAGAGATTAGAAGATATTCTATGTTGTGTATATAACATGGGCATTGGGATGGATGTGGATGTAGTTAACAAGAATGAATATACATACACATACATACATAGTGAGAAAAAATAGAGGAGCATTTTGCTCGTGAGTGAAGCAATAACGATATGTTGTTTAGTTGTTATATCTTACTTTCAGCTTTTTATGTTGTATGAATGTGTTGAGTTGAATACATTACAAAAAATAAAGGTGTATACTTTACCAAACTCTAAATGTTTTATCTTGCTTGCGAATATATGAACTCTTATGCTATGTATGAACATAGATATTATGTACTCTTATGTATGGAAGCCTTTTTACTCAGGAAGGATGCCTAAACCCTAAAGTACTCTTGTTGTATATATATTTTTCCCATATCCTTTGCCATATGCCTCTAAAAAGTTTAGTTTTGTTGGAGAAGAAAAAGCAAGCAAAAATTGGTCTTAGGCTGAGTTCCTATATACAAGTCATCCTATTATGTGTATGCGATTTGGAATTGGACTTGGATATAGATAGAGAGAGAGAAGGTGGATTTTGTGTGTTGGATATTCGTAAACTTTCCTCGACAAGCAAACAGGCACATAATATACATTATTATATATATGTATTACTCTTTTTTTAGTACTGCGAAAACTATTGAAGTAATCGTAATAATAAAAAGAGAAGAAGTGAGTAAACCACTAAATATACATACTTAAAAAATATTCTCTGCCCATTTTTTGTCCATGCATATATTATTATTATTATTCTATTTTTATGTATGTATGTGACAGATGTAGAAAATTTTTCAAGAGGTGGTGACCACAAAAAATAGATACATCATCAAATCCAAGTTTCCTCGTACATAAAAAATATATATACTACAAGAGCTGTATAGCTGGAAAATAATCTAATAAAATTTGGTTTCAATTATTATTCCACAGTTTTAAAATAAATAGGAGGTTTATAGGTAAATAAAAAATTTTTTGTTAAGCTCTTCTTTACAAATTGCGTAAAAAGGGTAGGAATTGCATTGCATATTTACTCATCACAAAAGAAGTATTTAAAAAGTGGATAAAACCGGAAGTTATCCTTTCTCACACCATGTCGTGATAATCATCGTTGAAAAATTTACATCAGAAATTTTTTGTATCTGTCTGAAAAGTGCAAATAACTAAAATATCTGAAATCTGAACGTTCTATCCGAAAAACAAAATTTGATTTAAAAAATCCATAGTGGAAATTGTGTGCAAATTTGTATAAAAACCGGAATTGATCAAAAGTGAATTTTGATCGGGGATCTTAGTTTTTTCATTGTGAATTATTTTTACAAGATCTACTCCTTTTCTTTCATTTAATTTATTTCTTTTTTCCTTTTTCTCATTTTTTTCTACGTTTACAGCAAAAAAGGTGTGAAAATTTTTTTTCCAACGGGGGTTCTGTGTTGCTGCGGACTGGATTTTGAAAATTAAGGGAAGAATCTCCCTGTGTCTATAAGTCCCTCCCACTACCACCTCTCTTCTAGTGTTTCTTCACCGACAAGTTCATGTGTGCCAGTGTAGTTTGAAATAGCAAGGTAAATTCACACAAATTCAATTAAGGCAATCATTGCATACGATTACGATTATAAATCTACTAACGAATGTGTTTTCCCATCTACTATTTAATTGTATATGCAATGTTAATTAAATTAAATGATTGTCGGTGCCAGAATCGAAAATATTACCTTTCTTAATTGACTCTCCTCCTTTAGTCAAACAGTTTTGTCTCTAGCTTATCAATCACAGATAACCTTTCTTTTTTAACAAATGGATTGCTTTCTGTATAGATTAGAGAGGATCTGCTGAACTAAGAATTAAATACAATGACTGACAGCTGATTTAGGTATTTGTTCAGCCTGCAAATACTTAATGACATGAACTAATTTATTCCATGAATGAAATATATTTTAGAGTGGCAAAGGGTAAAAATAATATTACGCAATTTCCCTAATTTAGAAATGTAAAAAAATTATTAAAAATATTATTACCGCTCAAGCGAGTTCTCTAAAAAATGCACAAAAAATACTGTATTTACTAGATTAGGCTGGAAGATTTCCCGGTAAATGCACAAAAATAGTGTGGAATGTTGAATGAGGACATGAATAAATTTGATGAGCGGTAGAAATCAGAAAATAATTTGATGTTGTATTTTTTTGGAATGTAATTTCAGGTTCAACTTTAGAGGTAGCGAACAGGGCCCGCTGAAGAAGTCAAGAGTAAATCTTGGAATTGTTCTCCGTTTTGTGAATGCACACGCACAAAACCTTCATGTGTTCCATACTAAAAATAGTTCACATGCTTTCATGATATTATCATCGGATTGAGTTTTACAATCATTCTGTGACACCCTTTATCGAGAAGTTTTCTCTCCAGTGATGGTTTATGAATAAGTATTGTATTGATTGGAAAGGAGTGATCCTGAAGACAAGTGGTGTGAGGAGAAGAAGGTGGTTTTGTTGTGACTTGGCTTCAATCTGATTGCTTCCATACAATTTCTGGAATTGGATTTTGACGGGCTTACAGGAAGCGTAGTGAACGCACTTTAGGGTTCAAGTATTAACTTTATTGGTAAGTAATCAAGGAATTTTTTTTCTATATTTAGACCGGTTTTGGAATGGCATTTTTATGTAGGTGTACGGAAAAGCATTATATATAACGTGCATTTTTTGACAAATTTATGACACATGCAGAATATGCATATACATACATATACCTGTATTTGTTGTCGGCTTGTTTACTTGTTTGTTGGGGTCGGGGTCTTCATACGCATATCCTTTAACTATAACGACTGCATAATCAGGAAGAGAAAGCATTTCGGTTTTAGCATGTGTATAAGTGTAATTTCCGCTCAAGGGCATGTTTGTGATTTGGAAGAAAGCTGAAAGATTGGTTTCTAAGTTTAAAGTTTTAAAGAAAGTTTTGATTTTACACGCAGCCTGTTTTAGCTACTTTTAAAATGATAGGTGGGAGTTGATGTCTGGGATTATTTTCATTAGATCAAATTACTCATTTGGCAGTTGTTAAATTAGGCTAATCTATCTCTCTTTTTTAGAACAAAATTTACTTAAAAATCATAAAGAATTTAAAAGAGTTGAAGTTAATGATTTATATGTATTGGAAAGACCTTTGAAATGAACCAAGCAATTAAAGCAATACCAATAGTACCAATTTCACAATTTCTAAGTCATTAGTTAAACACGCTTCTTTAACTTTTAAAAGTAGTAAAATTGTATTTATTAGCTATTCGTGACGAAAGGATTAAGCGTACGATCAGTGAAAGCCATATATAATCATATTAAGCATCTATTTGTGACAGTCTTCCCATGGTTCAACTCTACTTTGTCGGGAAGCTTGTCCTTATCTCAATATTTTCAAAAATTAAAACTTTCTCTTCGTGCACCATGTGGCATCTATGTACATTGTATTTTTTTACTGAAACAAAACGCTGCATTCAATAGAAAAGAAAGGAGGTGTGAAAAGTGATGAATTGCTTTTATTCAGAAAGTCGTGAGCGTGTAAATGAGTATGTTACACACATTGCATTGTTGAAAATAGCGGCTGTCTCCCTATCTAAGATTATGGCTCTTGCTGCCTATGCAAAGTATGGTCAAGTAGGCTGTGTACATACATAAATACATACTTTATCACACGAAACTGTTCTGAAGTTCTGAAAGCATCCTATAAGTATAGTCCTCCTCCTGTGGTTTCCACTGGATATCCTATTCTCATTTATCTGATCCTGTGTCGTTCCACGGCGGTGCTTTGAGGACCGTATCCAAACATGCATCCATACAAAACTGGGCACGTAACAACATGCATACAAATAACAATAACAAAAGTGTGATGTGTACTTTCTTCTCTCACCCTCACCCCTTCCTTTTCTTAGTCCGAGAAGAATTTAAAAACCGTGGACGACACCAGGTTCTTAGCTTATGTATATTTGTAGAGAAAAAAGTGTATAGTCTAGCAGTTTTTAGACAAGTTCTTTTCCGCTTACATGGATGTTTATCTGTGGAGACATGGATTTAGGCATGAATATGCTTGTAGTGAAAACGTTCGCTTGTTCCACGACTTGACTCAAGTGGCGTACAATACAGTATAGTGACTATACCCGAATGCTTTTACTTTGACTGTACTTTCCCCTGGAATAATATGGTGGTGTGTAGAGCTAAATAGCTTTCACTCACGTAGGCTTACAATACCTAAAAGCTCATAAGGTGCTACACATTATATCTCTCTTAGTCTTTTCAGTTGAATGAACACGAAGAACTGACTAAGGAAAATGTAAAATACAAGCAAGCATATTTGCAAATCGTATTCCTTAAACTTTAACTACATACTACTAATAGAAATGGATATTTATATGGACATATATGTATGTCCAGCGAATGCATCATAGGATAGATTAATATATTCAAGAAATTGTCTTGTGTTTATACAAAAGTTCCCCTATTACTACCATCAGAAGAGTAGCAGTTTACTACTACTGTCTGCTCTCTCTCTCCGCTTGCTCTGTTTGTGAAAAAGGGAAAGTAACAAGTTTAGACAGCACACACTTTCGGTACACAGTAGCATTATTTTCAGGAATGTATGCAATTCAATCTTTCTTCCTTTAGGCTTGATGTTGATTCTAGTTTAACGTTGACTCCCTTGTTTTCCTTCTTTACAAGTCCTGATTCTAGAGAAGCTAAAATCTCTGAGTAAAGTAGAGAACAAGGAAGAGAGTGAGTGAGAGTGGTTGTTTCTCTACTGCCGACTGTATTGTAGCTTTAGCTTTAGCACTAGGAGACGAAGAAGTATCAGGCAGCACCTTAGTTATTGCTAGTTTTTTTTGTACGTGAAAGATTTGCCCGAGTTCTCTAATACCCTTCTCGAGTTTGGTCGGTATTCGGTCGGATCGGGCGGTTGGGTATATAGGAAGCAAGTTTAAGTAAATTTTCATCTTGTTCCGTGTAAACGGTCTTTCTGCTTCTTCCCTGTATATTTCATTTCCTATTGCTCGCCATATTGATAGCCGGACTTTTTCTTGGGTTGGTTTTCTCCACAGAAATCAGCTTCATTTTTATATGTATAATATATATGTAAAGTATATTACCTATGTAGAATGTATTGCTGTCACAGGGAAGCCTATACCCATCTAGTATTTTCAGTCCATCGTTATGGTTGTGATATTCCAGAGAACAGACACCTCCTAACTTCTTCCTCTATAGCAATATCACTGAAAAGTATCGTCAGCCTGATTGTTTATAAAAAACTGGGGTGATGCACCGGTATTTAAATTCTTATTTTTTAATTTAATACCTTTGTCAAAATACCAATGTGAAACGAAATAGCTTAAATTATTTAATCAGAAAAGCCGTGTTTATAAACATACATATTGTTTGTATTGGTATACATACATACTAAAACATTGTTGATAGGAAAAATAGTTATCCGTGCCCAGTTTTATAAGTTGTGGAAGGTTTTAAAGTGATATTCTATCCACAGTTTTACATTCCAAATAAGAGTGACTAAATGTAATTATAGGAAATTATCGAATGCAAAACTAAACAAATAAAAATTGAATACATATGTCTTGATAAATGAGTGGAAATTGTATACTAGATTTGGATTACATTGTAGGAACGTAAGCATTGTTAAAAGATTGGATTTGCCTTTCATAGGGCAACGTTTCAGTGACCGATGAGCATACTACCAATGTAGTTATGCTGTTCAGTGAAAGCCGGAAGTTGAAAATGTGTTTTATTTATAATGGCTACATTAGAACTGTGAATTCATTTTGATTCCAGCATGCATATTACCTGAATTTTAAAGTGGATTTGATTTAATGTAGGCAAGATTCAGTGAGTCTATACTATATGCAATGATTCTTGGTGATATAATGAGCTGATAAATACTAGCTTAATTGGTGTCAGTATCTTGACATCTCACGTTAATTGCTGGTTGTGCCACGTAAAAAGTGTGCGGAATTGATTTCTTGTGTCGTGTGGAGTATCAGTCTAGGACTACTGTTGGCGTTAAGTATTTTTTTTCTACTTCATACGCACCCAGATCATCGAATTTGTTCAGAATTCTCATGTCTTACAATTGGTTACATACTTTTATGGTTAACTAGTTAAAAAACTTGGTGCTCTCCTGAAGTGCAATCTGTACTTGTACATCACATCCTGTATTATTCCTTTTGTCTCATGATTGCACATATATAATACCTCATTTTAAGATGTGTCTGTGATTGTTTTAAATATTATTGTTCTCCATTTACTCATCCTGTCCTTGGACTTGGACCGAAAAAGGTAAATTGGTACTTATACTATATACTATAGACTAAGTCATACGTAAACATAAACCTTGCTTTATGCTTGGAGTGTTTGGAAAAATTTAACATGTAAGTATAACATACTTCCGGATTACCAAATCCATTTTATGCTCTATGTTTAAAAAAAATATTCACAGGCCGGTAGAATAATACGATTACTATTACTGATGAAGTGCTTATAAAATCTATTACCTATTCTAATGTATTTTACCTAAAGATATAGAAAGATAAATTAAAACTTAAGTATTAGATAAAGTATCGTATTCTTAAATTTTAAAACTATGATTCAAATTCAATTCTCATGATTCATGTTTTTACATCAGACTACTAATAAAAAAATTAAACAATTTTTTTATTAGTAGTCTGATGTTTTTACGTAGGAAAATATTCTTTTTATCAATACTATCAACAATGTTGACCGGTAATTAGGGACTAATATACCTGTTGGCTGACAGAATAAAATCCAATGATACCGTGCATCTTAAGAATCTGTACCTCTAATTCTGTACAGCAGGTTTACAACCGTCTAGATAATACAACAAGAATATAAATAAAGTTTAGTTTGGAATAAAAAGTTTATCAAGGTTGTTTTGAAAAAAAATATATAATGTTAGTCTTGCAACAAGTAGCATTTCAGTTTGCAAAGGAAATTTGAAAAGTTAATTAAGGGACTAGCTTGTGGCATTGGTTGTTGCAACGATGTATTAAGATTGGTGAATATTGCTGAAACACCTCTCGCTCTTATCTAATGTACTTCCTTGGTCATTGGCATTCTTTTAAAATGCAACTTTTGTTTTGAGCTTAGGCATTGTAATAAGATTATACTATTTTATGTTGCGTATAATTCTGTTTCACGTTAGATGAATGTTGCTGGAATGCGAATGTGTTCTTGTTCAGTGAAACAAAAGTTACAAGACTAGTTTAATAAACTTTATGTATGTAGTATGCTCCTATTGCCATATGTCATCCTTTCTGGGTGCGTACAGAGGGGTTGTGAGGTTAACATAAGAAATGAATGTGTTAAAGGCATAACAGGTTTTAAATTGATGGGAGTTCGTAACGACAGCGATTTAGTGTCGCACTCCAGGGTAAATAGTGTCGAGAGTGATCTTTTAGCGATACGTTGTTATAAATATTGTGGTATATATTGCACACACGAAAATACGAACATTAGTATTAGTGAATGTAAGTTGTAAGTTTATTTTATAAAGTATGTGACAATAAGAACACGACTGTTAGAGCGAGTTGTCATAATATGATATCGTATTGTATGCAATGTAGGCACTGGAAAACTGGAATTACTAGGGTGCTTGTACTGGAATGGATTGTTGTTTATTTATCAAACACGTTTCCTCTTTGGTGGCTAGCGTTTGCTTGCAAAAATTGAAGAAGAGACATGTATACAAAAAAGTTAGAACACGAGGCAGCTTCTTTTCTGTGGCTATGTTCATCCTGTATTATGATACCACGAAACGAAAACCACGGATAACTTCTTTAGTCATGACTATATAACAAGTTGTTTAACCCTATGTATGGATATACATAATACATTAAATTGCTGACAATTTTTCATTTGTATTATGCGTATGAAACTTTTAAATGCTAACGTTCAAAGACAGTACTCAGTGTAACATATGTATATACATAACATAATACATATTGGCATGCCGTATAGAATAGCAGATTTATTGTGATTCATTCATGGTTTTGGCATGGTATGAGGATTGGTATTAAAAACTGGGTAACTGCCATTATACAAATGTACAAACTTCATTGAAGATACTTTGCTTTTAGAAGCTTAGTCATCTTAATCTTGACTCATACAGTTTTAATTGAAAGTTTAACTTTTAATAGTTGATAAGATCTTTGACAAGACACGAAACCTAAGATTTGGTTATCTGTCTGTAAATAGGTGAGAGCATTGTGGAATGGTGGTAGCGCAGGTGGAGAAAAAGATATAGCTTCATCAGTTGTGCAACGGCCATAATACAACCAGCAAAAGAAGCCATCCGAGTTCGTGAAAAGTGATTGATGATAAAATAAATACATCGTACACAAGCTAAAATTAGCATTTGTCATAATTAAAAAACAAATCATCCATAATTTATTTATTTATCTCCCTATATTACACGGAACAATACCACACTACGGCTTATTAAGAAGTGTCCTATCTCCAGAAGATTTTTTGCTGCTTACACGCAAGTGACATAAGAGGGAACAAACAGGAAAAACTTGAAGAGCCATTTTATATTTCTCTTTTTCACAGCTTCGTTTATTACAAAAGACCGTCAGCGGTTTGGGTTTGGCGATTGCTGTATTTATTATTCTTCTGTTTTAATACTAAACGTGGTGACGTGAGAAGGAAGTTTATTGCAAAAAAGAGAGGACAAGGGGCTGGGCGGAAAAATACCACCTATCTCGTCTCTCCATCTCACAGAAAAGGAAAGTCTCTCTTTGAAACGTTTCGGTATAGCGTATGAAAATCTTCACGGGAAGTTTGGAAAGTTGACTGTGACTGTTTGTTAGACTTCAACGTGTGCTGAAGTCGGAAAGATTACCGTGCTGGTTGCAGGTAATTCAGTTGTAATATAAAACTATAATACTGTCTTATTTGGCTCTTGAGTTCTTCTATCATTTATGTTAACTTCACAGTAGTTCCCTAATATATACGCACAATGTAGTTCCGGTTCTCATGTATATAAAGCCACAGGGCTTTGTTACTCATCCTGAAATCAAGAGCATTTTTATCATCTCACAACAAAGCATGTTGAATTGAAAGCTTGCTTAATCTCATTTTATTAAAATAGAGATGTGTGATGTCTTGTCACTGGAAGGTGAAGTGCTAAGTGGCAGAAAGTGAAGTATGATGATAGGAAGCGTAACATAAAAGATTGGTTGGCATTCTGCTCACTTCATCATAAATGATATTATGTATTTTGCTTTTTATGTGCACAAGTAGCATGCTATGTTCACATGTAATCTTCTTTTCTTTCCACATGCGGTAGAACAGATATGTTTTCAAGATCTACATTATTTCATTTCTATCCCCTTAAAAATGTGTTTACAGGATAGGGAAACATTTTTGTAGTGTTATGCTATTTGTACGTAGACAGTAGACCTATTTGCTATTTACATTTACTATGTAACTATTGAAGACATCAACTTTCTTACCACGTATCTTCAACAGTAACACAAAAAATACGTGTAAATAATAAAACGACTTTTTTGGTGGATTATTCATTCATTTGATTATGAAATTCCCTCTCAATCAGTTTTTTTGTTTTAAGGAAACTATTTGGATGGGGATGTGGTATCTACAACTAAACTAGTTACTACTATTAAAACAACTTTACACGGGGCTTTGCGATTATGATTTGAAGAATTGAGATTGAGACATATGAAAAAACTTAATACATTAACAATGGAAAACTTAAAATGTCACATCAAACAAAACTAGAGTTTAAATGTGAAATATTTTCTCTGTGAAGTAAATGTCGAATAACTGTTGAACAGTTCCCGTGAAATAGAATGCAATGCACAAATTGCCTGGAAAAAATAATTCCGTTTGTTTATTCGAGATACGAAACAGGCGTACTTCATCTTTCTATCTCTGATTAACAAGCAAAGTCCATAGTTTTGCCGATATGCGTTAATGAATACGCGATGCAATAGTATACCTCCTCAAATAGTGGCGTTCCTTCCAAGATGGTATACATGTATGCACACTAGTAAATAAATGAAGTATCAGAAATGTACTAGTAGCTTTAAGATTCATAAAAGATCGATGTATGTAATATTGCTAACCAATACTATAACCTGGTTTTATAATATATCGGCTAAATACTTCGCCAGCCCAAACAATTACCTGTTAAATCTTGAATTAGTTTTAATGCTAATACAGTTATTTTGTGTCTATAGAAAATCCAACATCTTTGCCATTTTCCTAGCTTCTGGAGCATAAAACCATAATATCTAAGTATTTGGGCTAGGCGGTTACTATACAGGCACAGGGAGACAAACGTTAATAGATATTGGTATGGCGCATGCATGTTTTCTAGCACAAACCAATGGGTTTTTCCGGAATTAAAAGTTTTAAACGTTTGTTGGCTGAGCCTTCACATGTTCTCAACGAATTTTCTCAAGTAGCACGAAGAAAGTTATGCCTAAAATAAATGCGGCTGTTACTCAGTACTATTCTTTTCTTATGAGTCTGGTGCAGTAATGGGCTTATAATTGCAACTTTCGGTATTTTTACTTAGTTTGCTGGGCTGAATTCTAGAATGTGCGTGATTACTCGGTTATCTAATGACCATAAGCTTACAATATTGAAACTTAAACAGTATGGTTTTAGAACTGAAGTTTTACTAGGTATAGCAAATTATACATGGGCACCTTTATGCATACATCTGTATATACCTACATGGTGGATTGATGGTTGTTCAACTTGGGCACGTTCGTACAGCCGCCATGTTTATTAGGAAAGTGTCGTGAGAAGAGCAGTGCGTGTCGATAAAATGTAATGCATTTTTCATGAAATTAAGAGAGGACATGGCATGAAGTATTTACGACATGACCCAATGAACATACATTAGTTCTACCTTGAATAATATAGTAATTAACACTCCCCAGTAATTAGGATTTGATGCATTAATTCTTTGCGTGGTCATTTGCTCTTCGTGGGTATTATGTATTCTGTTTTGGCTGGTTGTTGAATGTTTTCATGCAGAAAGAAAGGTTGCAAAGCTTCTACGTGAGAAACATATAATAAGGTCATTTTTAAAAACATAATTATTCATTCAGGTGTCAATGGTAGCTGCAGCTGTCTAGGGTGGGTGTAACTGGAAGTTTAACGATTAATAAAATCTGATAAAACAAAGTATGTACAATGAAATGGAGTTTTTAAATTTAATATCCTATAATGGCCGTTTAATTCTATAATACACATCCTATAGTCAAGTTATGTGAAGTCTTAAGAGTATCGCAATTCTTCATTGAATTTTTGTTATATTTTATAGGAGTAGTTGTTTAACAAAAGTAATGTGCATTTCAGGTAAATGTTGTTCTTGTAACCATAAAACTATCAGATTATAGAAAGGTACCCATTCAGAGATAATAGTTTGTGAGTTGTAATACTGCATGTATGTATATAAACAGTTCGTTCTTAGCTTAAAATTAAGAGTAGTCTTGCCTGTACTGATGTCTAAGGTTGCCCATATATCTAGGAATAGCAGTAAAATAAATATTACATACCCTATAGATGCATGTTTTCTCCTGTTCATTTAAATAGAACGACCCTTTGTAGTGAAAAAATCGCTATAATAAAACATCAGTATTTCCTTTTAGTGTTTAGGTGTAATCGCGTCCTATTGTACAGTTTGCATCATAGATTATTGTATGAATACGATCATGAGTAGCATGCATTATATACTTACTACGCTGGGAGAAACTCAGGAGTTATCTACTATCAGACTATCAGGCAGTAACAGGTAGAGAGTATTTTAAGTAGAGAGAAAGAGGTAAAATTCAGTTTATTTCCTTTTATAGAGCTAAATTTATGGAGAGATATTTAGGAGAATAATGCGTTTAGCTCTCGCTCTAATAAAATGTCTGTCGAATATGGAGAATATGAAGCATGCCGGTTAGGACATGATAAAAAGTATAGTAGAGAATTCCTAGTTTTTATGTCACAGTTTGCAACCTGTGTGTGTGTGTTCCTTCCAGTGTTTCACTCCTCCAGACTAAACTTTACACTGTGGCCCTACAAGAGAAATTCATTATCAACAGTGAAGCTCTTAAAGTTAGTAGAGTTACTATTTCTGAGGTCTCGGTTTGTGACGGGCTAAGTACAGAGACCAGCTAACTAGAATATTATATATGGTCCTGTTGGACTGTGCTGGAGAGAAAGTCGTGGCAAAAGAAGTAAAGTGAAGCACGTTAGACACACAAGAGTTGTAATAGCATAGTGAAAGTACTACACATTCGTATAGTAATATTATCGACAGGAAAGTCGGCGTTCGGTCGGGATCGCGTTGGAAGAAAGACGTCAGACCAGTGTAGATCAATATGTGGTAGCCTTCTTGTTGGTTCCCCCTAGTTTTCCTTTTTCTGTGTACAGATTGAGTCTACTCCTGCTCCTAATATTTCTATATGTCTTAGGTATAGTTACAGACTGTAAGTATAGCTCATCCATCGGTGAGAACTAGAACAGGGAAGGAAATTGCTTTTAAAACACAAGAAGCATCGGCGGAAGCCTCACCCTTGTCCTGTCTTGAGTCTCAATAATATAAGCACACAAGCTGTGTGCTTTTTGAGCATGGGCATTGCCCGCTACATGAGAGATGCCGAAAATTCCCGACTATAAAAATTGCAGACTCTTAACCATCTTAGTATGTATTACACAGTGCTTTCCTATATTGGTGGAGATGGTTTCAAGGAGTAGAGATCTCACCAACCTAGCTTTTCCATCTCTCGTAGTGTATTTCTTACCATAGTTATATACCTGGACCGGCGCGTTGGGTGAAAGAAAAGTACGATTGACGTCACGACATGACCCTTGACCTTTGTAAATTATAAGTTTTACCTGTGTTATGGTTTTAGAGATTGTCTTATCCAGGTGTGGTTTGCAAACTTGTGAGTACTGGATATTTATATGGGGGCACGTGTTGATCGATTTAACATATAGTAGTTTGTGTTTACTACTGGTTGTAATGTTTGGCACTGTCGGTGAAAGAATGGAATGCAGAGCCAAGGATTGAGAAACTGCTGTTACGTTAGGAATGTGGGGAAAAGCCAGTGATTTATTTGTAGGAATCGAATTGTATGATTGTCCCGATTCAAAGGAATGACATAGATTGACTTAAAATCGTCACAAAGACTGTGTGATGCTGCTTCAAAATGTTTATTTATTGTTGTTACAAGGGCTTAAACAAGTGCTTCAATATTACCCTAGCCGCACAGTTTATTCCAATTGCTCTGATTGTTTGAAATGATATGACAGACATCCTTATGAACAAAGTTTACTTCTTTTACATGTGGCAGGTACATATTGCGCTTGCTTTCTCCGTTTCATAAGAAGTAGTTGGGCATATCTACACTTGTTGCAGCAAGAAAGAATGCATATTACTTTTTTAGTATTTGCACCATCAAAAAATAACTGAGCATTTATGAATCATGCAAATGACATGCTCAACAAAAAATATCTTTTTTGTACTTTTACAGATCTGTGATCGCATCTCTGATTTTGGAGGCGTGCAAGTATGAATGAATTAGATAGCTTAAGACAAGAAGCCGAGACTCTCAAAAATGCGATCCGAGTAAGTTTAATTGTCGTTTTGGCAGATGCAAAATTTTCATGCGTGGATAAGGTTATTCCTAATTGTTTAACGCCTGTTGACTATATGATATTATTGTGTTGGGTGTCCGACTGGGTCACATAGAAAGACATAGTTGAGTCCACTAAACAGGGTTATTGGATGGCATATTAGTTTGAAGACGAGGGAAGGTAATGTACGAGTCAGCAGGGAACTACCTGGTCACACTGGTTATCTGAGTTGTTGTCGCTTCCTCGACGACAACCAGATCGTCACGAGCTCCGGCGACATGACTTGTGCACTGTGGGATATCGAGACCGGCCAGCAATGCACGTCCTTCACTGGACATACTGGTGATGTCATGTCATTGTCGTTATCTCCTGACATGAGAACTTTTGTATCAGGAGCCTGTGATGCTTCTGCCAAGGTGAATAACATTAATACAATTAAAATAATTAGAATTTTATAGGATTTAGTTGCAATAACTAACCACATTTGCGCGTATTGCTAGCTTTGGGACATCAGAGATGGACTGTGCCATCAGACTTTCTCGGGTCATGAGTCCGACATTAATGCCATTGGCGTAAGTAAAATAATTTTTTCTGTAAAACAATTTTCATGCCTGCGTGATAGTTACAAATCTGTTTCTACTTAGGTATGCATTACTTTTCAAAGACATTTTACAATTCTCAATCTTATTTTTCCAACAGTTTTTCCCTAATGGCTTGGCTTTTGCCACTGGTTCTGATGACGCGACTTGCCGTCTGTTTGACATCCGAGCGGATCAAGAACTGGCCATGTACTCGCATGATAACATCATTTGCGGAATCACCTCGGTGGCCTTTTCCAAGTCCGGCCGCCTCCTGTTAGCCGGCTATGATGATTTTAATTGCAATGTTTGGGACTCCATGAAAACTGAACGAGCCGGTAAGTGCAGATTGTGTTCAGTATTTAGCTTTAAGATTGATACATGCTGTATGTATATTTTTAAAAAATTCGATGTGATGCTGCAAGTTTTTTAAAATTTGATATCAAATTTGAATTCTTCCAGGTGTTCTAGCAGGTCACGATAATCGAGTGAGCTGCTTGGGTGTTACAGAAGATGGAATGGCCGTAGCCACAGGATCTTGGGATAGTTTTCTGAAGATATGGAACTAGGCATCATATTATATAATTATGAATTGTATTCAAATTGGAGTTCGTATAGCTAATTCATACCGTTATGTGACAGTGGTGTGCGCTTCTTTAAATTGTATTTGCAACCACACGCTTTTACCCATACAATAGAGAAATTGTGTCAGAGGCCAAGTCCGTACATTGCTGACTTGTGGGACACACATGCATGGCTCCTTTGTTCATGATATGATGCTCTACTGTCTCCGTATTAGATTTTAGGTAATTTACATAGGAATGTGTGTCCCCAAGCAAACTCCAAGTCCGCTACTAGGAGGTGAAGAGTTTTTATACGAATTCTATCATTATATAGCTCCCAGCTCGCTTTCCCTCCGTCTAACCATACAGGAGTCATTCTCATCAAATCAAACATAATTTATAGATAATTAACAAAACAAGTTGCTACACTAGCTATGGGTTTTCTTATAACAAAATATTCCAAAATTTTATTATTATTTATTCAGTTGTTTGCGAGCGCTTGGGTTATGTTTAAAATTTGTTAAAGTAATTAAAATAGTTGTATTAAGTAATAATATGATCAAGTTAATAAGATTTGTTATCAACTATATAGGTGTAATTAGGATACATGTATAATACTAATATTATGATTTTAAGAAAAAACATTTATTTAACCTCCCCATTATATATAGTCCGAAGTGTAAGGCATTTTTCTTATGTATTATAACGATGATATATAGGAACACTGTGAATCAGACAGTGTAAGATTTTGTTACATTCATGTGAAAAAGTGTATATTACTGCCAGGTTGTCATACATAATGTATAAGTGTAGCACAAAAGATACCGATTTGCTTGCACATTAATCTCTTCCACGGTTGTTCTAAAGTCGCACAGGAATAAGCAAGGACAAATACACCTTGCTTGGATTGCTTCGAAATGCTTGATGACTGCTTGGGTGTTTTCTTTATTGCATGAATTCATAGTTAACTATTATTATGTTAATTGACAGCAGAGATAATATCCAGCCAATAATAATTATTATTTTGTACGGAAAAGCAAAATCTACATATATCACGACTATAAAACATTCTACACGACAAGTTATAAATAGTATATCTACAGTTGAATGCACTGCTCCTAATAATGATTTGTTTTTCTTCTTTACTTTGGTTCGGGGTTTCAATATTTCTTATTATAATATATTTTTTTGCTGATTTTCTACAATCTTGAGTTTATTTGCTTTGAGTTGATCTGTAATGTTAAAGCCGTAGAAATATATTACGAAAAGTCATCATAAAGTCCTGTCCGTAATATAAAATCATGTATTCCGTATAGTTGCTTTCGTTATTACTATAATAGTGCAGGTTAAGTAATTGTATCAAGTCTAATGAAAACAGACATCATCTCTGATTCTTACAATAATACGAGTTTGATTTGTAACTTTTTTTGGTATTTTGTATGATAATATGTTTATGAGCTTAATTTCATGGAACCTCGCATTTTAGTGAAAGCTACTAGAATCCCTGCATATATTTTCCGTTCATGTAAATCATACAGAATCAGAAGTATGTATTTGTTAATTCTTGAATGGGCGGCACGGCACGATCGCTACAACAGTAGCAAAAAATATTTTTGTTTTATGTTAACGGAAAGCATCAAAGTTACGTATAGAGTCAGTGGATCAGAGACTAAAAAGGCTGTTTTGGGGTGGATTGAATGGGGACCACAAGCACACAGAATTACTACATTGATAAAGAGGAAAATGAGTCCACATTACCATTGTATTATTATTGAAAACATACATGCTGTTTAAGTTTTCCTCATAGACAGCTTTAATCGTTGCATTCTTTTTTATTAGTTTACGTTTGTCACGTAGTTAAAGGTTATACACGAGAAAACATGGCGAGGTTGCATTTTAAATCATCGATCAATTTGGATAGCTCACAATGACTGCAGTTAAGTTTCTTTTTCAGTTGTTATCAAATATAACGAGGAGGAATTTAACAGGGCACTTCTGGTTGTACGTATCTACTACTGGATTCCTTACATACATATATTAAACATATTACATATATTATATTATGACTAAAAACTTCTAATGTGGTTCTTTATAAACATTTGAGCACAGGTCCGTATGTATACCGATTTTGATACTTGGCTTTAGATCGCAGATGACACACAATGTAGTTATTACATAAAAATGAAAAGTTTACAAGAGAAAGTATATACATTCTGTAAAAGCAGTGTTGAGCCTTGAATTGTTGTTTTAACTAAAGCGTGCACACAGATTCAGTTCTCTTAAGGCTAAAATGCTGCCATTCAGTCTATCTTAATACAAATAGGTACCTATACTTGATGTGAGAAACGCGGTACGGTAGACGACAGTGCGATGTAATAATCCATTATATAAAAAAACTGATTGCCGCAGTTTGATGTTGCCAACAACACTTCCATCTGTCATTATAACGTTACATACATACATATTATGTAGAGTATAAAATGAAAACATACTGCCATATTCTCACTTAAATAGTTTTAAATGTAATCTATCTAGTTTCTCAGAAAATCAGAGGACGGTCGGATCGTTTGTTATTTCAATACACTGTATGATCATATGCAATGAGAATTTGATACTGGAAAGAAATTCGACAATTGTTATCATTGGATTAGGAATTGAAATGATTGTTACAGCCAGTCAGTCAGACATACAATCCTGATGTTATCTAAACAAACATACATATATATACAAATCATGTTCATACAAATTATGAATTACATAAAAATGTAGAGTCGAAATCGCCTTGTTGTTGCGAATGTTTTACTTATTTGATAAGACCGCTAATTTACACGGTATCATGATTTCTTCAGTGAGCATAAGATAAACCTATTTCTAACTTAAGCTTCAGTTTTTGCCTTCCCTACCATTCTTGCATTACAAATATTATATTATGAAGTTGAGCCAGGCATTGTTAGCTTATCGTATCAATATAGTATTGTAGATACAAATGTGACTTCTATAGGAATACTTTTTTCATACTATACACTTGCTTACATTATGCCTAACGTTTAAGTAATTTTCCAGGAGACATGGTAAAAAACGGAACAAAATTGATTAGTAACCCTGTTTTGTCACGAAAGTATTTGCGAAAAAAGCAAGTGAAGAAAACCCAAATGCCAGAACGAAGGAGATTTATAAGATTGGCAAACATGGTGCGGGATAAAGTTTTTCATTCTAGGAACGAAACAACAAAGTTGATATACCTATTTATTACAATACTATAGTATATAACCTACTACATTCAAATGTATGTTTCTTAGGATGCTTAGTTTAAGCGGAATGGTAGATTATAAGAATTTAAAACAAACTCGACCAACTTTTATTCAGTGTACGAAGCATGTGCTTAATATCGTATTTGTATTATGTGTTATTTGAAATTAGAAAACTGATTTTGAGAAGCTTTCAATAAATAATAATTGTTGTTAATTTTTTAATGTGTTCTGTATTTCTGCATGCCTTTTTCCATGAAAACTTGTTCGCAGTTGACCTGTACCCAACTCAAAAACCCTTAGTCCGTACTTTATCTTTGGTTACAAAAACCCTATGTTGTGAAGCCGTGAAGTAGTAGTTGGTGCATGCTGTAGAAGTAACGAAGTATGTAGAATGCTAAAATTATGGATTGAAATACAACATCTTCTGGAATCTTTGAATTTAAGCACGTCCCAAAATGAGTAGCATTATAGTATAAACAAGTTTCTTGATTGTCTTGATTTCTTCAAAATTATCGTGCTGCTGACGTTCCGTTTATTGAACACCTTCATGCAGAAAAGTTCCTATGTGCATTACTTCCGAATAACAAGTACCCATTCCAAACCTAAATTGTACTTTTTTAATTTTATATTTGTATTGGCTGTTGGCAAAGTTTTACTCTACTGTGAATTTTCGATAGATGTTTAATATGATGGATAGGTGTCGTTATATTTTGAGTTTTGGAAAGATCTAAAGTGTGTTATTTATCTGATCAACCTGTCTCCTGCTAGAATTACATGGCCTACTATCTCTCTCATTTTTCTTTCAAACAAAATTACCAGTTCAGTGTTAAAAATTCCATCGTATCTGTTTGTTCGTTTTTAGTAAAATGATGATGATAAAATCTATAATAATAACAGACAGAAAAAGATTGTAAAAAAGCAGCATAGCATCATCCAAGTTCTGTTAAAGCATCTAGATACGACTTTCAAGCGGGAGAGAATGAGTTTACAACCATTGTTAGGGAGCACAACCTCCTCCCGTCCTTTACTGACGTGGAGAAATCGGACGAACCAAACATGTTGATTTAAAAAACTAATTCTAACTTTTACATGTATATCGTAATACTAAAGTTGTTAACCACTACAACTACTGTACACTTTATATACTACTACTACTACTGTACTGATGTAAACCCATATAACTAGTGTAACTCTCTCTGGCAAGAATGATACTCTAATTTCTGATAATGTTTGCACAAATTTTTGGTACAGAAAAACTATATGAATGAATGAATATTCTTACATTACAACTGCGTAAACTATGACACGTCAACTTAGTTTTTAAAACAATGCACAACCGGTGCATTCTAACTACAGGACAATTTGAATGATGCTCTCAAGTCAAAACAGCACATTAATAAAAAATAGATTTTCACGCAAGGGCTCAGGAAAAAAAACTGAACAAATGTTTTGACTTGAAAGCACTAAAATTGTTTCATCAGATTTTGCTACCAATTGTAGAAAAAGTAAATTCAAATTTGAAATTACTTTTGACAATTTGCGACTACTAACGGATTGACAAATTTTATGTTGTAAACATACTACCATCATCCTTTTTCTTCACTTGAGTTCGTTTTAATTTCTGTAACCGTGACCTCTGAATGCTTTGATACATGTACATTGCATATGTTGTCTAGTACTAGAGTTACAGTCCAGGCTTCCCTGTTTTAACAATCAGTTTCACATTTGTATGAATACTTGACGCTAAGGACGTTTTTCTTTATATTTTGTAAAACAGCTTTGACAGTGGTATCTTAACAGAAAAAAGCTACTCCTCATTTTCTAATGATTGGTGATTGTTTGTATATACTATTCATCCTTTTCTGCCTCTCTGACCACTTGGCGTACATAAGTACTATAAGTAACAAAAATACACTAGACCAAAGAAAGTCTTCAAATTTGACATGTTAACACACTGGAATTTATAATGAAATTTAAGAAAGAAATGATGTTCGAATTGTATCGTTTGAAGCCTTCCCCAATAAACCGGAAGGAATTTCCCTGACATGCATTCTTCGTCTACATCTGCATGGTTCTGCATCGAGTTTAGAAGGGTAGAGAGGTAATCAGATATATTTAGTGTTAAGCTACATGTTTAGCCTATCTGTATGAACTAATGGTCGTTTAGCTCGCGTTAAATACAACATTCATCACTCTAATCTACATAAATTATAAAGATACATACTACCATATACAAAATGTAAATGTGACCTAGACATAAACATTAATGCATTGCATTATTATAGGTGGAAAAAATACTTCGATAAGTGTAAGTATAATAAAAGGTTATTATTAAACGATATAAAAATGAGCAAGCTAAACTTTTAAAGCCGATTTTACACTAGAAAGATGATGCTGCCAAATTTATTTATAAAACTACAATTAATTACAACTTGACTATTAATGTTTATTACTACTACTATGCTACTACTGTAATATATAATGAATACATGTATAATAATTACGTGTACTACTTACCTATTCACAAAAAAACTCATTTGTTGCATAAGACTTTTAGTTTAAGATGTAAATGATAATTAATTTGTAAGGATAGAATGTTATCATATGAAATATACTGGTACTCAACTCCTGAATTTATGAATTAGTTTCTTACTGCTTGCGTGTACATGCATACAAAATATACAATATTTACATGACATATATTAATAGTAAATTATACCTACCAAACAGTTAAAGTTAAGGTGTATGTTCATTATCGTAAAATGCTTAGTTAAGGAACACTACTTGTAAATTACATATAGGATTAGGATTCAGTCTGTGTCCGTAAATAATGTGCGTGAAGGATTGATTCGGCTTGTATTAAGTAAGTGTAGCAGTAATTTGCATTAAACTTTTTGGAAACAGATGGCTTCTTTTGATTAAAAATTAATCCAACTACGACTTGATCATCAAGTAAAGATCATTTCCAATGTGTATTTGCATTATTGCTTTTCTGATTTGTACATACATGTACGCAGGGAAATCTCGATTATCTACAGTATGTATAGAAGCTCGAAAATGGTCAATAATCAATACTTCAAGTTATTAACTCCAAACGTAAATCATGAATCATAGTAAGGTGAAAACAGTCAACTTTCACCTTCAAGAAGTTAGCGATTGGGGTTAAATGTGAAATGAGTTTAAGAAACTAAACGATGGCGCATACTTTTTCATATCATAAACTTTTATTATTACAGCTTAGCTCGAAAGTACGGATGGGATTAGAGTTTTAAAAGAGTATAGTTTTTGCACATAATTAACACAAATTTAATGCAGCATCCAAATCCTTTATCAGATCACTGCAATCTTCCAAACCAACCGAGAGCCGAACGAATGACTCAGTTATTCCCAAACTAGCCCGTAAGTCTGCAGGAACTGAAGCATGCGTCATGGAAAATCTATCATAAAACATTATAAAACAGAAAATCTTGAAAGTGAAACGCAGTTGGCAGTATTTATGTAAACTGTATATTTTAAAATAGAGCCGACATACGGCACTTCTGCTAAACTC
>JAHZNG010001560.1:0-21172 GCA_027744375.1 Orchesellides sinensis | reverse complement strand
GAGTATGGACGCGTGAAGAGTAACCATGGACCCGGCGTAAGCAATTTACAGCATGTGTGTATGTATTTCCCAGGTTGGTAATATGGTTTATCTGGTAAAAAACGATTTACCTAATGGTGACCAAAATCAATTTGAGCGACATGTTTTCCATCAAAAATTATTTCAGATTGTTATGGTTATTGGGTGTTAGTCATCACTATCACTTGACAAATTACCCTCTAAGACATATTTCTCCTTGAGTTTAACAAAATAAATAAATAAAGCGTGGATTTTAAAAAATATGTAGTCATTTTTTACCAATGAGTTAGTTTTTAGAAATTGCATTGATAAGTACGCAATACCTAGTGTCATACGAGTGTTTTTTTAACACTGGACAAAATAAATCATTTTAATCAACTGTACGATACGTTACCAAATTTTTTATTATCCAAAGCTTTGCTGGTAAAATCAAATCTCAGCATGTTTTCAGACTATTATCTAATCTTTCTTATTCTAACCAAAACAATTGCAACCCTACAGATTTCAGTAGACAGCTCAGACTCTATATTCAAAACTGAAAACGACTTGAAATCTAATGACAGTTTTCTACAGCTTCCAATTCTAAATTCTTGTACATTATTAACTTGGAAGCCGGGCGGTCTTCTTACAAGCCCAAACTTCTTTAGAAAAATCCTAAATGAATGCGCCAACCGTTCAACAAACCATTTTTGTATTTTTATACATGGAAGTTCGCAAATGGACTTAAATGCTTCTTCGGTACTTCCTACATTCGTACATCAACAGTTGAGCACTCCTTGTATTTCAGTGATTCCAAATGGGGATCCAGTCGACTTTGTATTTACATTACAATCAGAATCAACCTACATACTATTCACCCACTACTGGGATAAAAGTTCCCAGAGTCCATTGAGCGATTTGCGCATTCTGACCTACTTTATTATACCCCTTCCCATGCCCACCACACCCATTGGCCTTCTAACCGTGGGTTATATTCCAACTGCGTTGCAGGCCAACGTGGTATTTTTGATGTACAACCACCATTACAAAATTCTCCCTCAAACATACGTTCCGTGCATTCCTTGTGCAGGCACAGAAATGTGGTTACCATATACCTACATAGAAACCGAACCTATTCGAGTAGAAATTCAGATTGTCACGTCATGGACTAAATATGGGATTTACACACCAATAAAAATTTGGGAATCTCAAAATAAGGGACTTCGGCGACCAATACCATTTCAATGGTCTGACGACGAAATATTTGATGATGACGAATTTAGAATTCGGTCAATTTGCCAAGATTTCCGCCATTTCCCAGTTTGGCTTGCTGCCACTATTAACGATTATGAAGAAAAAATACCCACACATGCCTCCTAGGATTGCTCTGTTAATGCCTTTTTTAACACGCACAACTGCACCAGTGGGCACTGCCAACGATTTTACACTGTAATGTCAGGTCTGAACAAAATCAAAACGGAAAACTATTACAAAGAAGTGAAGGAACCGTTTACAACTTTTGCTTTCGGAGCAGTCTGGACAGGATATAAATATTTGTTGTTTTACCCTCCATCTTCGTATGTGGAGGAACCAAGTAATCTCTGGGATATACGACCTTTGGCAAGACCAATTCCTGTTAATGGCTGGATTTGGATTCTGGCAGGGGGGCTTGGTTCTGCAGTTATTTTAAGGGAAGCTTCCGGTGGCAAAATCGGTACACCATCTTTTTCCCTTGTTTCAACCATTCTTGAGCAAGATTCTGGAATACCAGGAAGGTATTTCAATTTTAAGGGAGGGATAGTTTTGGGGGTGTGGATGTTAGTCGCTATTTTGTTTAGAAATGTGTACACGTCTTCAATGTACTCTTATATTACTGCGAAGCCTATACCATGGAGGCCAAAATCTTCGAATGAGATGATTGCAAATACGACAATGGTGCTGATGATTGCTGATGAAGATCTTTACATTATTGATCAGCCTATACCCGAGAGATGGAGGGAGAATGGGAGTAGTGTCATTACCAAATTCATTGAGGACGGGTTTCTTATTGAAAATTATACGCATTGTGCAGCTGGATACTTTTACATTATTGATCAGCCTATACCCGAGAGATGGAGGGAGAATGGGAGTAGTGTCATTACCAAATTCATTGAGGACGGGTTTCTTATTGAAAATTATACACATTGTGCAGCTGGATACGGGCGGCAAGGTATAAACGAGGTTTTAGCAGAGCTTGCCTTATTTAAAAAGATTTCTTGTAAGGACTTGCCAACACCTCTAATCCGGGAGACGACAAGTCGCCTTGAGAGGTTTGCTTTGTATTACGACATCAACGATCCTTTCTATAAAGAGTTGTTAGTGACCTATGCAAATTAGGATGACATTTGACAACTGGGAACAGGAGATGATGCCGGGGAATATATTTTATAATATACGTTGGCCATATCCGCTAAGTGGATTTGTGCTTAGGTTTTTAGAGGGCTGGGAGGAATCGGGGATTTTGAGGAGGTTGTATGATGCTCATCAGAAGTACTATGTTATGCAGAAAATTAAAGAAGTGAATATGAGTAAAGAGTTGGGATTGAATCTTCACGGTATTGTTTTCTCCCGGACAAGTTTAACTTCAGAGATTATGAGGGGTGATGGTGGAGGCAATGAGGAAGATGTGATGAAGATAAAAGATGGTATTTTAGTGTTTACGTTTTGGCTTTATTTGCTTGTAGGTTGTGTAGTTTGCTTTTTTGTGGAAATAATTTGCAAACTCTTTGAGCAGTTTGAGTAAGGAGTTACTGTTAAAAATAATATCGTAATATTTCAGAATTCCACACATTTATGTAAACATAATATATATGCAAAATAAATTTATACTGAAATACATTGTTTTACTGTTTGTCCAAGTAATTTAAAATGTTCTTGACATTGTTTGGGGGCACATTTGTCCTGCAGCTCTTACGTCGCTTGGTTACTAAAATACAACACTTTTGTAACTTACTACGGGTTGAATCAATTATTTAAAATTAAAATTGTTCATATTATAACAAAAACCAAGGAGAGGTTGTTATTAAGGTAACTTAATTAAGCATGACACATGGATATTAAAAGTGGAGATGTGTATTCGTAACAATTGAATTGGTGACTTGCTATTTAACTGATAAAATGTTTGGAGCCTCACCACATCATTTACTCACACCAGGACCAAACCTTACGTAATTAATATACATATAACTGCTAGGATATTGTGCAAACTAGTTGTTGAAAAATCTTTTTAACTTTCCTTAATTTAACAACAGCAGGATAAATAGTTTGAGTTGTGTACAAATTAAAGCCCTATTTATATACTTGAGCAATTAATATATCAAGGAAATCTCCTGACGATTATTAGGCACGCTGAATTAAAAATTCTTTAATTTCCTGTCACGCATTGAATACTAGGTTTAGGCACGTCCTGTGAATCGTTAGTTTACGTAAATCAATCGATTAATAGAAAAAATATCATTTTTAGTTAGAAAGAACTGCGTTGTTATTTAGTCATTTCGTAACACGAATTACAAGTAACTTAGTTTGCTGTCGTTTTCAATCTGCTACTAACTGTACCTAAAGAAATCACAACACTTAAAAGAGCAAAGCAGTCTAGCATTCAAAATGTTCTCTTTTACAGTTTCCTTGATTCGAATCATTACGATTTTGGTCAATTTCCAAATGTCATACCAATTAAGTATGAATGTGTTTACTGGCTCCTTCGAACAAATAGCCAACTTTAGTAGACATCCAAATAAAACCGAAATATTTGGCTTTCATATTAAAAAATCTAAGCCAATTCCTAAATCACCAACACACGTTGATCTAAAAAGACTTCTTTATCCAGTAAACAACTGTCTTGTCCACGTAACTACCAAAACGTTGACATTTTGCCAGTATCATTTCCAGTGATCCTTAGACAAATGCAGCCAGTACTATTTTATAAATACAGACCATTTACAAATGCGTATTACGAAAAATTAAGCCAAATACCAAAAGGAGTTAAACCCATCCACGGAGTAGAATTTACAAGCGATTGCCCACCAGGAATAGAACTTGGAAGGAAATATTTAGACACCAATTGTATCACTCTGAATGCCGCCGCGTTTCAGGCACAGGGCAGGCCATGGCGGTGTGCATTATTCGTGAGCTTATATCCACCTCAATATTTATTGGAAACACCACGAAAACCTCATAACAGTAGTGAAACATATTGATTTACGAACGAACTGGTTTTACACGACGTAATGGAATATCCTTATTCTAAAACAACCCACTTTCCATTAATGATACTTTCCAAGAGGCAAATCAATTTGTTGGTTGTTGAGCACACCCAAACTATGCCTTGTACAGGGTTAGCGTTTTGGGTAGAAAATATATTTGACGGACGAGTAGATGTGAAGCGAGACGTTTTCGTTATATTTTACATTAATTATTTAGATGTTGATCGAATAGGCTTGGTTACAGTTGACACTGATCCTAGGAAAAATTATGGAATTAATCTGCTCAAAATAAACGAACGTAATATAAGTGGGTTTGGATTAACTTGGGAGGATATTATTAAAGCTAGTGATAATCTAAGTACTGGGATGAGATATTGGAACATAGACAACATCAGTCTTAATTTCATTTAAATACTGGGCTGTTTTCGGATGCAACTTTGTGTTTTTCAATAATTTTTCAATAATTTCCATTTCATTATCCGAATATTTGTTAGCGGTTCTTTCATTTACGTGCAAATACTCATTCTTACTTTGTGTCTGCATTACCTCCGAAATTATTGACGCCACGTTTTCGTCTACAAAATGTAATAGGGAGAGTTGCGAGTCGTTTCCTCTTATCAAATGTGGATTTATCTGGGATAGGTTCGACACAAAGTTGTGTCTAATTAACGCAACGGTTCTTCGTTGTATTACTGAAATTCTCGTAAATATTTCAAATCCGTCTTGTACAAGTTGATCAAACGTATCATATGGAATTGTGTTTAAGGGGAGCACCATCTTGTAAACGTTATCACTTTTGTAGGCATTTGTAAGCACAACACCCAACAGAATTATCGGTCCAACAATCCACTTAAAAAGAAACCGTTTATTTGCTTGTGACATTAAAATAGACTCGTCTTGTTCTATAAGAAATTTATACTGGCTAAATTGTATTAAAACAATTCTTGTCACACAGTTTTTAAACGAAATAACCAACTTAGATTGGTAATTAGTAATTTCCACAAATGCAATGGAAATTGGCAGAATTATTACAAACACGAGAGACATTGCTTTCCAAGCAGTAACCTGATAAGTACTGACAAGTTCTCTAAACGCCAAATGGTCAACTTTGGGAGTTCCACACCCAATAAATCCAAGGGATTTCATAGGATTTTCTAATAAAATCGGATAATAAACCGGAAGGCTCCCAAAGAAGTTGGTTGTACTCAATGCAATACTTGTAAGAGCCCCCGAACCTTCATTTTTCGTAGCACTTTTTGTATGTCTTCCATTCTCACACATTTGCTTCTCGCCATATTTACCTGTTGTAGCGTAAGTGTAGTTTCCCATAATGATTTTGAGAACGCTAGAGTATCCATTGGCCAAAACCTGGTGTCTATCCTTATTCTCCATGCTTGTAAAAGGTTGCTTTGCATGATTCCAACATAACAGCATATTTTCCACGATGACATCATCCACAGAAAGGGAAAACGCTTCAGTTTCGGTTAAGGTTATTGCAAACATTCATTCTGGAATGCCATGCTAAGAGAAGGATTTTACAACAAGCAAACTGAAGTTTTAATTGAAGTACTGCAGGAATGTAAACGGACTGCTGTGATTCTACCATACTCTGTCAGCCAATCTATTGGAGTGTCTATAAAGCAAAGAAATTTTAGTGAAAGGATTCACATTGGACACAAACCTTTGCTTTTAGAGCGAATTGGATTGAGTCTCAAAGGTTGGATACCGTCTCCGGTCATTAGAAGAATAAGTGCTGTGGAGGAATCAGGTCTTTGGCGATGGTGGAGTAAATATGTGACAATGACTGGACGCGAATGTGACGAAAAATTATTCGCAAAAGATGACTTTGTTGAGAAACCAACGATGAGTGGGAACATTGTCGTTATTTTTGTGGTTCTTTGCACGGGGCTTGGATTTGCTCTCACTGCGTTCGTTATTGAAGTAATCAATAATACATGTACACTGTTTCTCCGTTGTTACAAAGACAGGATTTAGTATTGGTATCGGGTAGCATTAACCCAATTGTGTGGGCGTGAATTTGAAATGTCAGTACAACAAAAGAATACCAATGCTTATGTTAATTATGCATTACAACAGAAACCAAAAGCCATTTGCAAGTTGTAAACTGGAGTAAATTACGAGTAAATCTAGACAATGCGGATTAATCTGAAACCGGTAAAAACTGATACTTGGTAGTTTACAGATTTTATTTAGTGTCGAGGGAATCAACTTCTTACTTCAACCTAATAATAGTCTTGGTCAAACTTCTGAAACCCCTTCAAAATTACGTACGTAACGTTACCGGGTTTTTCCTATTTACAACCTTATCATGAAAATAACGTTGGAGTGGGCAAGCAGGCTAACAGCCGACGATGCATACATTGCATAGGAGAAGTACCTGTTTAGCGTAGTATTCGCACGTACATAACCCTGTAAAAACCAGCTAATTTCCTATTGTCCCGCTCTAATGTGGTTTTACTAGTAAGAATTGAAGTGTGGACATTTAATCGTAGAGGTTGTACTTTATTTTACAATTATTACAGCTAAAAGTGATGAGTAATATAAGCATAACCCATTAAATACTTGTATTTTGCAAAAAAATTAAATACTGCATTACAAATCTATGACTTTTACGTTTGAAGGAAAGCATGTATCCCCAAAAATATCCATATAATCAAAATATTCTTAAAGTTGCTTAATCTCCTTGGGAGTAGATCATTCGAGTGGAAAATTGATTAGACCGCTAGAAGCCTAATCTTAAAGTTCAATTTCCGTTAAAAAGTGTTTTGCATACCTTGTCCCCATACTTTTAGTTTCTGGTGATCCACTGTCTAGTTTTAAAATCATTTGCAGAGAGTAACCGGTAGTTTTCCCTTGTACAAAATGGTGCGAGATCCTTGCTTGTGGACACCATCAAATAGATCATTTTTGTTAACCTTATTCTTAACAACTTAAGTTTTAAATTGGTCAGTAAAAGGAAACTGAAGTTTTAAAAATTGGAATTCCTTGTTTCGCTTGACAAATTTTTAATTCTAATAAACGATTATTCACGACATCATGTTTTGGTTTAACAATAAAATAGGGTAATATAATTATGCCTTTCCTTGTACCCAAGTTAAAAAAATCAGTTAAAACTTTTAAATCTAAAGTTTTTTATAAAAATATTTTTATAGACAAAAGGGTTGACAATAATTTATTTGTTGGGACCCGATCAAATTATTTAGGATGTTTTTACAACGATGGCCTTATAAGAAAACCGTTTTTACTAAATTGTAACCAATGCAAAATTTAAACTTAATTAAATTTTAGGGACCCGTTTGCTGCAAGCAGTTCCACACCGGCCGACCAGGTCTATGTGACCGATTCACTTAATACTTTGCACGCAAACACTAGAGAAGAGTTTCACCTATAGCATTGATTTTTCAACCTCTAGGTCAGCCGGGGCCTGAAATTACAGGTTAAGAGTCATAATACATTTTAAATAACAAAAAATTGTATTAAAGATACTCATAGAAAATCACATTTTGATAACTTTTTTCGTATCGCAATCGTGCAACTGCAATTAACTTTTAAAACGGTAAGCATCATAAGAGCTAGTAAACTTATATTTTTGTTAGTGTCTATTAAGACCCTTACCCCGCTCCGTACAGTTTTGTGTGGAAACTAATGTTTGGCAAAGTTTTCAAATTATGTTTTACCCTTGTGTATATGCCTTTTGAATTTAATCAGAAGTTTTACTTTAATAATATTAAAATGGTAATGTATTGCTGCAGTAATAACACCAAATACCCGTAGCGATAATCCAGTCTTTTATTGATTAGCAAAATGATTTAATTAACTATTCAAAAAAGTATTAGACATTTTTGGCAGTTTTCTTTGTGAGCCCTCACCATATACCATTACAGCTTGTAAAGGATGGAAAAGAGGCAAGAACTGATGTAGCTACGTAGGAACAACCTGCCGAATGAATTTTTATCAATTGTACAAATCCTCCATGGCCAACTTACACGTAACTCGCTTGGCTCATTATTACAATCGCATAACTATTCTGTCCTGTATTATTTGAATGAATATCCACTTGTTCTTAAATTATTAAACTATGTGACAACCTGGTTATCGATTTTTTATAACACCTTTCGAAAGCTTTAATACCATTATCTGGCTCGCCTGATACTCCTGTGTGACGTGAATTCCAGTTGTATAGTGCTCAAGTTGCAGCTTTCTAATAATACTGGATTTCTAGCATATAATCTCGATTTTGTAGAAATTCAGGAATCTTAAATATGGGGCTTTGTTACTGCAGTTTTGCATTTTTCTCTTTTCTTTTTATTTCCGTACCTTATCGATTCCAGATCTATTAATTTGCCAGACGACTATTGCCAGAGCAAAGGCATCAACCGAATACTCAATGTTTTAAAATCAAATCCATTTCATTCCACAATACATTTGCATTCACCAACGCCGTGCTACCAAATCACAGATTTTGGACCTGTGCCCAACTTCACCATTGTAATTCATTTGGCTCACAATAAAACCTACTATGAAAGAAATCCTACAAAGTTTTCCCAGCCGTTTCAACTTGTAGTAAGTCGATATTCACAAGGGAACGGATTATTTGCAGACAACTTCAGGAGGTTTTTAAAACTCGTTTTGGTTCCAACAACTATAGCATTTATTCATTTCGCAGAAGCAGGCCGTTATCGTGTAATTAACATTTACGAAAACTATTCAGCAAAAATAAACTACTTACCAGCTACCAAAATATTTGTTTACGAGTATCTAGAAAAGACTAAGTCCGGAATTATAATATCTTGTACTCCCTATTGTAGGCAACACCAAATATTTAAGGAATTATCAGATAAAAAGTTTCTTAACACGCTTCAAAATCCTGTTACGTTTCACAAAACTTTGTTTAGGAATGGCAATCTACTTTTTATACCGGCGGTGGTTTATTCTGTGGATTTTGCTTTTGGGAAAGAAGATGCTGTTACGTGTGACTCGTATTTTGGGAAACGAGCAAGATACTTTGCATGCATAAGCGACATAATGCAAATCATAAGTATAGCTAAAGTTCACAACATGTCTATTCAAATGCGAAGTCATTTTGGCGGAGTTTCCTCATTAAAGCGGTTAGCTACACAGGGAATTAAAACAAAATCAGCGTATATAAGGTATGGAAATATGAAGACTTTTAAAGCTTTTTTATTGGAATCTATGTTCTTTCCTGATTTGTGGGAAGCGGATAATATTATATATTGCCTTAACATTGTGCCAGATATAACATACTTAAATACGAAAGTTTGGTTGGAACCTTTTCGTTTACACGTGTGGGTACTAATATGTATGGTGCTTTTAGCAGTAACAGTAATGTATATACGAATTAATCCGAAAATGAGTATATTCAAAGGTATAAATCAGCTTCTGATTGTTTTTTTTCTCGCATTGGGAACACGGGAACCTTTGTCAAACCTGGTGGTGGAAAGTATACTAAATGTTTTCCTTATGTTGTTTGGAGTGGTAACAAGGTGCGTTTATGAAAACGAAATTAAAAGTGAGGTGGCTGTCAAAATACCTTATAAAGGTTATGAAACACTTAATGAACTGGTTAAAAATAGGTTTAAAATTGTATGGATTAAGATTGAGGGTGTTCAGGTACCAAACCAGCTTTATATGAACGACTTCAAAAGTGTGAGAATGTGGCACCTCGTTTACACCAGCTTTTATGAAATCCCAAGTGTAAACGATACGGTTAATTACTTAAGAAATTCAAACAAAACAAGGTTTGCCGCCCTTGTTAAAAAGTCAGAAGGAAAATTGCGACTTTTTGAATATCAACTAAAGGTCAACGATAAAGTGCCAGACAAAGACAGACAAACGTGTTTTCTCTTACCACATGATTTAAATTCAAATCAGTACTTTTGGGAAGTTTATACAGTTAATCGATATTGGCTAAAGCAAACTCTGCAACGTTTAAAAGATGGTGGAATTACTTATTATTGGAATACGTTGGCGGATTACAGTTTCATTTTGTATCAAATATCAACACACAGACAGGAAAGTATGAACATTCAACAAAACAACGGGTACAATTTCAGCTTTAAAAGGATGGACATTATCGATCTTTCTAAAGTGTTGCCTGTTTGCCTTGTCCTGTTTGTGATATTATTTGTGAGCTGTTTGGTTCTAACAGTGGAGGTTTGTAGTGGTAGTGATGGTGTTTTAGAGGAAATTACATATCGATTTGGGAAAATATTTCGATACTGCTTGAGGAAGAAATTTAAAGTTGTAACTTTGTTAATGAAATAAATATGCCTATAATAAAGTTTCAATAAATTGAAAAACTACCAGTATTTTCCTGCATTGAAGTATATCAAAAATAATAATGTTATTAAATTATATCTAAAATGCTGTTTTAAAGAACTGAATGCCTATTTTTCAACTGGTTTGATAATATGTATTGTAGAAATGTTGATTACGGAGTAAAAAAGCTCAGAAACCATGTTATATATTATTTATGCTACTAAACCCATTTATTTACAAGTGAAGTTCATTTTAGTATTAAATATTAATTATACAATTTATTATTTTCAAAATGTATAATAGCCAGTTTTAGGCAATAGTTAATGTGCAAGACATCCTACAAGGTCAGACTTTAGGAATTTTATCCTGTGCTTTATTTAGTTGAAGATGTTTGTATTAAGCATTGTACTTATATTTTAAATTTTGAACAGTAACTATACCGAAACTGATAATACAATAATAAAATTACTTTGAATTGAACTCCAACACAGTTTGGCAGTAAGGTTATTTGTTACATTGTGGTACTAAATTTAATAAATATTTCCCTTTGGTTAGAGAAACCTTCCGAAATTTGAAATAAAATTCATTAAATCTTGCGTAAACATAAAATAGCCCATAAATCTTGTGTTCCCATTCATTTCAATTTACGCAACAGCTACGGAATTCACATTATTTGTTACATCGTGGTACTAAATTTAATAAATATTTCCCTTTGGTTAGAGAAACCTTCCGAAACGAGAAATTTGAAATAAAATTCATTAAATCTTGCGTAAACATAAAATAGCCCATAAATCTTGTGTTCCCATTCATTTCAATTTACGCAACAGCTACGGAATTCACATAGGTTTTTGGTTTCCAGGAAGACTTTAGAGACAAGTTGTGTACAGTGTAATATAAGAGACGCACCAAAAGCTTACTTGAGTATGAAAAAAGGAATAAAAGTTAGTTTACAAAAATTTAACAAATTTCCCATAAGAATTTATGCTGTGTTGGTGATAAGCTTACGCATGTACTGTTATAAAAAGTCTTATTTTTATAAAAACCTTATTTAAAAACTCGCCTTGATAAAACTTACTTATTTTTTTACGAAGTTAACAAAACCCGCCAGGTTAAAGCCGAGATTTTAGAATAAATTTATTTCAATACTGTTTTAAAAAAATTTTAATCAGAAAGTGTTTTCCTACGAACGAATACACGTAAATAAAATTAAGAATGGGCTGAATTATCCACACATGCTTATAATTTCCATAAAATTGATTGCTAAATTGGTAGCTAGTTTCCCAATAGCTTATTATCGCATACCTCAAGAAATTATTAAAAGAGATAAAATAGGAACTTCTGAAAAGCCAACTAAATTCTCAGGTATATGAATAAGTTTGTTTGGATAAAATAGTAATAGCAAGCTAGCTGTACAAGCAATCTACCAACTATTTGAAATGTAACCAATTAATTTTTTTCTGTAATTAAGTCGGTTGGTACAAAACTTATTTCTTTCCAGTAAGCTAAACTTGTACTAACGTTAAACACTTTGAATTACACATTGATTATTACGCAAGCCCGAATTTTCAGCAAAATTTTGATTGGTTTGTCACGAAAACTAAATTAGAGTATGGTAAACGAGAACAGCATTAAAATTTTTTGAATCGTATTGAAGTAACTGAATTTCCTTGGAAACACATGCCTTCTGGCAGGACTGTTAATGTATTCTTTCTCATAATGTTTTAGTGAACATCCGTAATCTAATATATACCGAGCTTAAATACGTCCTCATTTTCTATTTATGCATACATGAAAACGTGACAACTACCGTAAGAGATAATAACAATAATGAGAAATAATTCAGTTTTTTAAGGAAAGTGTAATTTTACACAAAACATTACGACATATTTAATGCCTATTTTGAAAATGTAAAATACGTTTTTGATACATAAAAAACTTAAAATATTTAAATTTAATTTCAATGTAACCTAACCTAATTGATATTACTCAGAAAATTTTTAATCATCCTTCAACGATCATGATGAGGTTGCTTTTGTATCACTGACAGAATACACTGTTTGATAAACGACCCACTACGTAAACAAATTTAATTAATGTTGTATTGAAAACATTTTGGCATGTCAGACCGATTATATACTTTGATAATAAATAATGCACAAATATATAGTGCAAAATATATAAGTGTCAACTTGTCTACGCAGCCAAATATATAATGGTAATTATATATAATCCGGATATTTCATAGAATATTAAAAAAGCGCGTTTTACTTTACAGCTTTGACAAAACTGAGGTATATGTTTTTGACTTTTTTCGTTTTATATATAAACACAGTTAACTAAGAAATATTATTTTTTAAAAAAGCGCGTTTTACTTTACAGCTTTGACAAAACTGAGGTATATGTTTTTGACTTTTTTCGTTTTATATATAAACACAGTTAACTAAGAAATATTAATTACAGTTATTGTCAGGTAATCTAAGACATGATGTGATCTGCACATTTATTTATAGCTTTCGGAACGTTCTTGAATAACTAAACATATGTGCTTTGACCCAGATTGGACGAATCCCATGCGGTTTCATGCTGTGGTTTTTATTGATAAGTATAATGTTAAAATTTACTAAGACGGTCACAATGCCAACATTTTGATGCAAGAACATGCCACTGAGTTTTTCCCTCTGCCTTTTCCTTTCTCGGCATATTTTGGTTCGTTTTGCGAAGGGATGCATAGGATATAAATACCTCAGCAAGTAATATGGAGTTAGCTGAATCTTGCCACACCCCGTCAGAATCTATGTAAAGTTTAACAAGAGAAAGGAAAAACTTGCATCAATATAATTAAAATTTATATAAGTCGCATTTTTGAGTCGAATAATCGATATTCAACTAGCGAAATAAATCAAAAATTTCAGTGTGCAATAAAAACTTCATTTGTCAGCAACAAATATTACGTTCTTCATTACTGTATATTATTTTAATCGAAGCAGGTTTGTATCACAACATAAATCTTCTTCTAAAAAAATATACCAACTATGTTAAGCAATCAGTGTATTCGGGTATTTAGGATCCATTTAAAATTCGTCCGAATTGTTTGCAAATCTCATTTTTATTGGAAGGCTGACAAAATCGGTGGGCACCTAACCTGTGACTGCGATGTAATTCCAATATTTTCTAAAACTCTTTTATTTTACATTTTCTATTCTTCCTTCCTATTTTTCCGACTAATATACATTCTCCTCAACGGAGAATACAGCGTAACCTCCCTTCTTCCAAACATGATCTGGGTGGCCTTCTACGTATCTCTAACTTGTGTTAGATGTAATCTTATACTAAAAACAGATGAGATTTGCCTTCTCTTCAATCTTGTGCATAAATCTTGGAGAAAGAACTTTCACCGCGAAACTAACTCGTCTCTTCTTTATTACATACTACTTTCCTGGCTTATTGTTCCTAGCTTTATCCTTTGGTTCTTCCCAGGTGCCCTTTGGCTCACACCATGTGCTCCTCAATTTCTATTTTCAGTATTGTCCCCAACTTGCACTGGGAATTCAGTGTACGAAGTGGTTCCACCGTACTGGCAACAACCGTATCAAAACAAAGTAATAATTGTAATGAAATGCCTTTTCTACTTCTTGGAAGTTGCCCTTTTAACACCACAAATGGCCTATGGGGCCCTAATTACAATGATAATATCTGCTATGATTCTTTCTATTAATTACAACTTAATGCAATCTTCGGTAAACAATTCATTTATATTTATTTAATTAAAGTTTGCTTGGTGTATTTAAACTTACGGTCTTGCTAATTTTGCAGTAATTCGCTTAAATCAAAACGTGGTTGGCATGCGGTACCCTTTGTTAACCGATTTCAGCATCAACGACATACCAACGGCTACCGACAAATGCAACTTTTGTGTCAACTTTTTAACGAATGCTTTCAAAATTACGCCCTTCCAATATTTTTTCAGCGCATGCATTTTTCCACACCAGCTGTTTATTTTCTCTAATACAGCACCAAGACGTGTTATTTGTTCAGTACTTTATTTATCTGTTCCTGCTTATTGTAATACTATTCTTTGACATGGTTGTTATTGAAGGTGCTAGTAAACCTACAACCTTGTTAACCTCAATTAAGAATCAATTTTACTCTGTACAGTTTTATGGGAAAAACAAATGGCTAGCGAAGTTTCTAAAGTCTTGTCCAACTATTAAACTTTGTACATGCCCCTCACTTCCAATTAAAAGGGAAAGGCTGGCCATATTTTTAAGATTTTGTTTGCAACGAGCAATTTTCTTTGTAGTTTACGATAGAAGACGCGTTTAGGTTTTCCTTTGTCTTGCTTTAAGGAAAAATGAAAGCGTCAGAAGTTCGGTGTATATTTAGTTCATTATTGTGTAAATTATAAGGCCAGAGTATAATTAATTTTAATGATACATTATTCTTCAGCATCAAATTTGCAGTGCATTCAGTTTTAACCAGGACATAGGAGGTTATGTGAGGCTAAGGTTCTAATACGTTCTGCATAAAGCCAATGGCTGGGGTAATATGTGTATGGAGTGGAAGAAGTTTCCAGTCTTTCTTTGTTGTCAATTTGGTAGCTGAATTTACAAATACTGAAGTTATACATAGTTAACAAATATACGTTAGAATTTAGTCCTGATTCGGAAATAATGTTACGCAAAGGCAACGATATAACGGCAAATATTTGCATGGATTGTAAATGATTCTAAAGGTAAAGAACGGAATTTGTAATTTTAAAAGACAGGCTTTAAGGGAGTTACTTAGATTTTTGGTTTCAGATAACAAATCCATTGCTGGACCTCGTTTCAAACTAAATTGGATAGCTAATAACATCGTAAAGGCGGCGTTTTGTTTGCCGCTTGGTTGATGAGCTTTTAAAACAAATAATCCAAGTTGTGCGTAATTTAAGTAGTTCTGAGTGCTAGAGTTATGATTTTTGTACATAATTGACGTTACATCATATAATATTATAGTAAAACCAATGACGTAATGGTATTTACTACCATTTTCAATTTTTTTAATAGCCACCAGGATCAAAGTCATTAATTTATTTCATGCAATTACGTTAATAAGTCGATAAGTGCATCGTTGTTCAATTCAGTAAACTGTAATTGTATTAAAATGTATATTAAATTTATATTTCACAGTATCATAATTTTGATATGTTTTCGTAAATAAGTGTTAAGCATACCAACAAAAACATTTTATATTGCGTTAGACAATTAGCAAGTGTTAATACGATACGATTCTGCTCACAGTATTTAATCTGTTTTAGTTTGTGTCTCAAGGGCATCCCAATAATTATGTTTGATTGTGTTCACAACATTAAAATAAGACGAAACAGACATCCTTGTACAGTTTTTGCATTTACATTTTGGAAAGACGACGAAACTTACAGTATATCATTTCCTCACTTTACAAGAAACAATTGCCAAATTATTTTAATACATCTTTTTAAATACAAAGCAACCCCAAATTATTATGAAATTCTTTAGTTATTTTCAGCGTGTATTGATTGTAGCTTTCTGCTACTTTCAGGTTCAGGATTTAACAGTTTATTCTAAGAGTGAGTGTCAAATACGATAAAAAATTTACTCTGTTTACAAGCTCACTCAAAATCGTACCCAAATTCAAATTTGTTTTTAGGTACTCACCTTCACGATGATCCTTGCATGGTGGTAAGATGCAGAGAAAACACAAGATGTATTGCCGTGCCAAATCATGAAAGTTGCAAAACAACATCAAATTGCGAGATGATGGCCAAATGTATCCCAACTGGCCTTCAACATCCCCAAACGCAACAATCAAATAGTGGGTATTAATTTTTAGTTACTAAATTACAATGCTATGCTTTGCTAACGGTTTGGTTTTATAATTTTCTCCAGTAGAGATTGCTTATGACCCGTGTATAGCAACATTATGTATGGCTAATACAAAATGCATTGCTGTCCCAAACCCAGAAGGCTGCAACTCTCATTTAAATTGTGACCTTGTAGCAAAATGCATTCCAATTGCACCTCAGCAACATAAATGGACTTGTGGAGGAAGGATATGTCAGCCAGGTGAGAAATGTGAATTGGCTCCAGGTATGTGCATAGACCCTCCATGTCCCTATCTACCAACCTGCGTTCCCATATCACCACCTGGGCACACTTGCAAAGGGTACACCTGCCAGCCAGGTGAAACATGTGAGACTGTACAAGTCCAATGCTTTGCTCCACCATGTCCACCTATCCCCACATGTGTTCCCAATAAACGTGGCCAGCAATGCGGTAACCAGATGTGTCAACCTGAAGAAACATGTGAGGTGGTTCAAGTTCAGTGCTTTGCTCCACCGTGCCCTCCAATGCCAACTTGTGTTCCCAAACAAACTCACTTGATTGGTCAAGCACATCATTGATTCTAGGTTTCTAACTGAGCTCCGGTTTTTTAACATATTATGGTTTGTAATTGATTTAACCTACAGTCTGCAGTCATGACCCAATTGTCCTCTTTTCTTATCATTGTTTTACTACTATCTGGGATGTTGTAGTAAACCTTTGTATAATTTTGATTCAAATTATATGTCTTCCGGTTTTTTAACATATTATGGTTTGTAATTGATTTAACCTACTGTCTGTAGTCATGACCCAAAGTGTCTCATTGTCCTATTGTCTTATCATTGTTTTACTACTATCTGGGATGTTGTAGTAAACCTTTGTATAATTTTGATTCAAATTATATGTCATAATGTATTTATTGACACTAATAAATAAACGCGATTATGGATCAACACAAATACAGCTTTTTTAAGAAAAAGCCATTTGCATATTCATCCATATATGACGACTAGCATACTAGCCAAAATCATTATGGAAAATGTTGACACTGGTAGCTCTAACTTCATGCAAATGTTTTATTGTAGTGTTTAAAACTCAGGTTGTATGAACTATTTATAACCAATCTAAATTTGAGCAAGTTTTAATAATACCCAACAAGATAAAATATAATAAAAGACTGAATATGGCAATGAACAACTGAAACGCAAAAGTATATGAAATTGCTGGATTTATGTTGGAATCAAAGAACACGAAAAATCATTTCAAACTAGCTCTTAAATGTGTTTACAATGAAACAAACAATGTTGCTTTGGAATGAAAATTTCCAATAAGATAAATAAAGGAAAGAAATATATCGAGTCTTTATTATTTTGTAGTGAGCACGAAAATACAATGATAGGATGCTAATAATAGCATTTTGAAATTCGACGAATTTATTTAAAAGTATATTTACATAAAACAAAAATAAAATATTGAAGGTTGTACGAAAAATAAATTTTTATAGTTTTTTTGCTCATTGATTAGGATTAAAACAATTTTATATATTATTGCATATATGTATACGTGATATTTGCGATTTTAATATTCATTAGTTATATCCTTGTTCACATTCCGTACCAAAAAAATGCCGAATCAAATGCATAACCAGTAAACACAATGTTTAATATAATAATCATAGTACATTTCTCAAGAAAAAATACAAACCCAGACAAAGCAAGCAATGTCAGATGAACATAAAACACAACAGTAATATTATCTTTTAGGGTAAGCTTTGGAACAAATCTTGGCCTTCGTTCTAGTTCTGCTTGGAGCTTCTGTGAATTAATCCGTTTCTCCCAGTTCTTCCATTGCCTTCCGATTCCCGATTCAACTACGCCTGCCATTCCAAGTATCAACTTTTTAATGGTAACCAGTTCGTGCACATTATTCATCATCCATCCCTTCAGAGTTCCAAACAGTATCTCATCACCAACGCTGACTAACTCCTCCTTACCACGATTTCCACCATCCCCCAACTTTGTCTTTAGTATAAGCTTACTATCTTGAATCTCATTTGTCCAGCTCATGAAAGCAGTTTTATCACTGCGCTTTATCATTTCCAAAAATCCGTTGGTTCCACTTTGAGATAAATTTTGATACACACTTAGCTTAACATTTCCAACTTTGTTCAGCAGCATTTGGTATTTTTTAGCTAGGTTAGGATCAACTATTGTTTCTACTACCCTATGAAGTAAGCTTGGACGATTGCCCAATAAGTTGTGTGATGACACAAAATCTATTCCTTCGTTAATGACATGCTTAACGTAATCGTCAACCTCAGAAGCTACTCTAGTATAGATAGTAAAGTTCTTTTCAACCAAGCTCTCAACATCTTTTACCTTAATTGGTGTAATACGGGAGCTAAGGTCCGTAATATTTTTCCTTTGTATGCATTGCTCACCACAACAGCAACTGGGATCCAAGAGCCAGAAATTAAATAGAGCCACGACACCTTTTGTGGGTTGAAGGCAACAGGGTTGTCTTGTTCTAAAAATGTAGCGATTGGCATAAACAATGCATCAAGAAAACCTACTCGTGAGTAATTCTTTTCCAAAAAATAACTGAAAAGTGTAATAGTGACAAATAAAAACGCAGCAATGGCAAGCAAAGACCAAATCCAAGAGTCAAAAGCAGAAATATAGCCAGCCAGCGAGAATGAACCTGGATCTGCTCCGTCACAAGTAATAAACTGAATTCCTTCCTCTTCTATCGTTACATATGGCGCTCCATCATACCCAAAGAAAATTTGGCTGTTTCCATACAGTAACCCGCTATCGTTGTAGTTTGGTACGGCGATTTTAAAAAGCAGTCTGTCTGCATCCATGCAAGGCTTAAAGTCAATAAAAGTTTCAGGTTTGAAAAACTTAACGGTATTTGATCACAAAAATTTTGGTTTTACCACTGATGTACGTAGTATCCACCCAAACTAAGGTAGCTTTCATTCTTAGTGTATCAAGGGCGTCTTCAATTCTACGCTGGATATTACCTGAGAGCGGGATTTTAGTTGTAGTCGTGATACGTTGATAAAATAAAGGATCTGCTATGACAATTAGAGTGAGGTAAGTAATGTTTGCAGTTATGGACAGATGAGCGACAAGCTTTGGAAATTCGTTTCCAAACGGCGTCCATTGCAATGTCAACCCAGCAAAGGAACTTTCAAGATTTGCAGACCACCTATCTTCCAGTAAATTTACATTGTTGCTTACACGAATCTGGTAAACTTCTGGTCTCAACATGTTTAACAATGTGTTCTGACTCTTTCTTAAGTAATCGGAATATATTGGTTTATCAGGGGAGATAACTGTGGCAAGGTCAAACAAGTGGAATGAACTTGTTAAAATGTTTAGGTTGTAAACAAATTTTTCAGCACCGTGTATGAAATAAATTTGAACAAAGCAACGTTGCTTGTGAAGTTTAGCAGGAAAGTGGAAAGATGATTTTTTATTTTGATGGTTGCTTGCAGAAAATATTTGAAAAGTGGGAATCCAAGTGTTATCAACAACCAGAAGATATTTAGTCAAAATAATAGGAGCGTTGAAGGGCTCCATGTTTTCAGCGTACATGTGCATGCCTTTTGTGGATCTAAATTTGTTGAAAAATAGAAAGTCGTACAGTATTAGGTGTGCGACGCAAGGAGAAAAAAAGGCCTGTAAATGAGTTAATATTGTAGGAAAATACAGGTGGGGCTTGTTGGCAAATGAAGCTGTTTTTGTGGCTAAGAGCAACTCCGTTAGGAAAATGCAGGTAAACGTTGACTAGCCAGAAGAAAATAATGGTTCTTTCTGGTGAGATTACCATTATAAAGATATTAACAAGAATGGTTAAATTTTGGATTTTATTTGTTGTATTTTGAAAGCTAACAACAAAGGCTGTATTGGAATAATTTCTAGCTACGCCAATAATCTGATTTTTAAAAGTTTAGATTTGTCAGGGAACTGACAAAATACCAAGCAAAAATGGCTGACAATTTATCGCTTACAGGAGAATTTAATTAGGCTAAATAAATTACGCAAACATACAGACGAGTTATATAGTTATATACTTAAAAGGCTTGGTTATTTTTCAATGCTTTCAAAATTCTTGAATATTTCATGAATAAGAGAGAGATAGGTAAGGTATGTCAAAAACGTTCTAGATTACAAATGTATAGAACCAAATAATTTTTCTACATGTATAAAGCTATGTTTAAAACACCATTAACCAACGAATTGTTCATTTCTCCATAATACATGTTTATGTATTCAAATTTTCTGATACATTCACCGTCACCTCAATTAGTTAATTTAAGCTTTATTTAAAATATTGGTTTATTACTTCATCGATTTCCTTTTCTTAATGCAACACATTTTTATATAGTTACAGGTACTAAATTGTGAATTTAAATCACGTTTTGCCGAAAGTATTTACTACTGAAACAAAGACATACCAGAGTTGGTGCAAATATCTATCATCGATAAGATAAGCTATAATAAGGTAAATCAAGTCATAATTTCTTATAATCGAAAGTAAAACTTAAACCGAAACGCAGGTAAACTTTTATACAATGGTTTAAATCACAAACTGTTTTCGAAAAAATTTCTTAAATGTTCTTGTACTGATTTTTGTATTGATTGGGGTTTGAAATTTTAAAAAAGGCCATTGTACACTAGATTATGAATGCCAGTAATTTGAGTTTTACAGAAAACTTACAAACTTGACAAGCCTAAAAATAACTGATAAAATATCGCGTTTAGCTTAGCTCATAAAACCATTATG
>JAHZNG010001559.1:0-15151 GCA_027744375.1 Orchesellides sinensis | reverse complement strand
ACCGCTAACTAATGTAGAATTGAAGGGTAAAACCGTTAAAAAATGGGTTGGGAAGTTGGGAAAATTTCTTACTAGTTATTCAATATTGTAGAGAATAGAAGCAGTGGTATTATGTATTATTACGCGATATAATACATGTACATATTGTTATTGTACATTTACCTCCGTAGACGGCCCTTTAGGAATTTTGCAGCTGGAACATGAAGGGAAGAGAGTAAAGCGGAAGGGATAAAATACATACACTGGTTACCTTGAATTAAATGAAAAGGTGAGGGGAAGTTATATGACATCAAAGAATACTTATGTAGGCCAAGATCTCTTGCATAGGAACAACGGTGTGACTCGGCATTCTTATTCTTATACTTTACCTATGTGTTTGATGTTTGTAGCTCACGATTCTGGAGTAGTTGGAGTTGGAGAAAGAATGCAATGGCAAAGAGATGTAATGTAAATGTAACGATAAATACAAATTCATATTTTATTTCATATACTCAACGTCATTTTGCTGTTAAATTGGTACATCCCTTGCATAGGTGTACTTAGTACAATATTCAAGGCATATTATCAATAATTCAAATGAAATCTTCCAAATCCCCATACCCTAAATCCACTGTGTTACACTGAGACTGGAAATGAAAATGGACCAATCGAAGTTATTGCTTAATTAAACTCGATTAAAGACTTCATATGCGGTAATTCGATATTCGATAATCTTCCTGAAGTAAAATCTTATGTTTAAAGGGACGCTTTCTTATATGCATTTTCAACCAGAGTAGTAGTCCTTATTGCTGAAACGACATACTTTGAACCAGCCCCAACCATCTCACCAAATTGCTTTACTAAACACAAGTTTTGACTGCTTCCCTCAACCTACTGTGATTTAGTCAAACCCTTTCGCTCATCTGTTCATTTTTTATGGATTGATGATCTCAAGAAGGTCCTTGATTTAACCGGTTCGGTCTGATGCCATAGGACAATGCACCACATGAAAAAATTGCATTTATTATCGTCGAACATTTTGAAAGGCCATAACCATTTGTGCACTCTTGCTCAAGAAAGTCTTGCTCTTTATAGCTGGACTAGACCTGGAAGGTAATGCAATTATCAGCATCACCTTTTTATCGTTCAAAGCAGATGCTGAATGTTCCCCTGGATAGCCACGGTTCATCTCACCAGGCAATTTATTTCCTTGATATTTACACGGCAGATGTTTAAATTTCATACATTATAATGCATATCATTCTCATACGCTAATGAATGTATATGTTTAAAATGCATTGTATTTTATTATCAAAAACCGAATAGCCACACAGACAGATGGATTTTTTGTTCAATAGTATAGAACATGCAGATGGGAACCAATACCAATACCTACCTATGTAGCTCGTGTTTGACGCGTGTTTTCATCAATAACAAAATAGCATTCCATTACAAACGTTATAATGTGGATAGACTTTAGAAAAGTACAATTCATGATAAGGCAGTCTTAGTCTCCATTACTTATGTACTATTTACCCTTTCTTGTCATATGAGGGACCTCAGGTCAGAGATTATAGTTGTTTGTTTGTACTCATGCTACTTTATCCATGCATGAGAACGCATTCAAGAAATGGATTAGTGTTGGCCAGGATGTGTTTAGAGGAACACATATATTGGAACGCATGCATGGAATTGAAACTTTTTGAATCTGTACGTTTTATGATAAACATGACAAATGAATTCGTGGGTTATATACATATACATAATATATGTAAAGATTGTGTGCTTGAAGAAGTTAATATACTTACGTATGTATAGACAATGAAGTGCTTTGTAGCTTATTGCCTTCCTAAAAAGGTAACCTATCCGGGTAGTATTATATATGAAAATGAATACGTTTTCTTTATAAAGACGATAAAATATCAAAGAGTTTTATACATTATGTAGATTTTGAGGGGCAGATGTCTGGAATTTCTTCGCACAAGCTGTACCGTATCTCGGGCACTCTCCATAAAAGTCGCAACAAGACTTGTCTGACCTGAAGTGTGCCTGAAAGCTGTGTTATGTCTGAAGAGCAAATTGGTAAATGATGAAGAATAACAGCGTAAAGACGATAATACACTATTGTATTGTAATTGCCATGTATTGGAATTTGGTGATGTATGTTAATGATTTATTATGATAGGTTGAATAACTTGCAAAACGACGAGCAGATGATGATTTGACATATCGTCTTCATAACAGATTTTCAAACCTGCCAGAGAAGACAGCATAAAAGGATAATGTGTATTATTTTTTAAAGTTCTTCATTTCAAAATCTTCCAGAAAAACTGAGTCTAAATATCAGCAATCTGCTCTTTAGGTATGCCTGGACGAAATAATAGAATTTTATTGCATGAAATGCCCCTGCATACTTAAAATCCAACTAAAGCTGTTGTTTTCACCAGAAAACGGATGGCAGGTTTTATGAGCGAGTTACTAACAAAACCCATGCAAATGCCAATGCCTTGTCCTGTAGTCATTTAGAAACCAAATGATATGATACTCCACAGCACGATCCTGTTTTAAGTGACTTTTCCCTTGTATGACGCTTATCACAGGTATGAAAGCATTATGATATGATGGTAATACCTACCTTTAACCTGTTGTTCTTAACGTTGTCTAAATTACGTGTGTTCCTATGTGGCATTCATGAAAAATCTAAATCTCCATAATATACTTATGTAAGTAAAAACGCGAAAAAATTAGATCTGCCAAGAAAAAATCCTGAACAGATTGAAAGAGCGGGGTTTTGTTTCTTACTTGGTCTTTGTTTTTTACACTTTTTGAGTGTAAAATATAATGTACTCTATCTCGCATGCTTATGTGTGCATGCCATGCAGAAAAATAAGATGGAAGTGTACGAAATAGTCATGCTGACCACCTGTTATCCATCCAGGTTATCTGTCGTAGTGGTAGTCGTAGTAAAAAAAATTCTACAAAGTTTGCGCACACCGTCTTTTATTCATCATCTTTGCCAAGGCCCATTTTCTTTTTTTACCAACAACAGCATCAAGCAGATGTTATATATGCAATTACTTTTGAGGTGCCACGGGTTCAAGGAATTATTATATTCTTCAGCTTGGCTATAATGTTCGTTTGTAAAGCTTCTCCTCCCGATCGGCACTCATATATAGATTGGTGATCTAAATGATAAAATTATCAATGAACTCGGATTTTTAAAACTGTTCATGTTGCAAAATATGCTCTAGCTCTTACATGCTATACATATGTGCATATTAGATAAACGCTGTTGTAAGGGAATCCAGATCGTCTTAGGTATAGGTACATAAAAAAGGTGTACATACCTATACATACGTCCGGCTGGCTGTTCAGTCACCATCTGGTTTAAACTAAAGACAGTGATTGATTAAATATTGAAATGCAGAACTAATCTGTGGATTTCTAGCACTTCGTCCGTGTGCGATGAACATCTGATGGAATTACCAATTTTAAAATGAGGGGTAAGCCATTTAGATTCCTTTTTATAAATTTTAAAAGGGATCTGTGCAATCGTAATTATAAATTTAATGAAACAACTTCAGGGAAATTATAAATGTAAAGACGTGCGTCTACTCAAAAGAACGTTTTTGGTGTAATTCTATTCTTATCTCAACTTTTTTAAATGCACCTGCTTAAAAGTTCAATGTTCCATGCAATAATATGACAATTAAACATTTCCTTATCGGTGTTACCTTTTTCTTTGTTTAGACGTTGACTTTATTTTAACCTTAAAATTCTTCTTCTCACCATACGTAAGCAGGCAGGTGAAAAAGACCAGTAATCATGCGCAAAAAACTGGTATACCTACAAAGCACACATTCGTTTCCGGTCCACATGATACTTAAGAAATTAGCTACTGAAATACCGTTACAGCTTTCTTAGAATATTGAACAAAGATACTCAAAAGGTATGTAGTTATGCTTCACTTATCGGTGGTTTGCCATTTGAGACCTCAGCATGGTACCTGCACTTATCGGGATATTTTTAAGCAGTCATTTCCACGGGGCATGGCATAACTTTAAAGCATCTCGTTTAAATTATATTTTTAGAGCCCAGTGGATAAGTGGTCAATAACGTGCCAGCGTAAGGGCATATTGGACAGGAGCAACAATAAAAAGAAACTTCTAGGTTTGATCAAACGCTACAACCCTTTTGATAACACGAAGGGATCGCTATGCTACCATTTGCACATTCTAAACATGCCAGTTTTCATTGCACAGGTTATCATCATATCATCTTCCGTGATAGTCATCATATCATCGTCATGCAGGCAGTCGTTTGGTATTTTCAGATGAAAATCCAGTTTGTACATGAAAGCCTTGAAAAATTGTAGCGCAGATGGCAATTATTAGTTGTTTTATGCTATACAACATGGACAGATCTTATTTCCCGTTTTTCCTCTTCTGACCAAATAAAAAAGACAGTAAAATGCATATTATGTACAGACGGCACTACTGTTGCTGAATGGAACGTGGAGTAGTCAGCAGTCAAGTTGGCATTAGTTAAGCGTACTATCTCACATGCTAATTACCTTACCTGCTGACGTTCTGCTGATATATTTTTTATATTTCGTATGCCTAACTTGATCCTTAACTAATCATCTAATCGCTGTCTGCCTGCATAACATTAAACTACTCACCCGTGTGTTTTTCGTTTGGCAGTCAAGTTTCAGTAGGTATTATTTTGATATTCTATTGTACATAAACATATCGTGGAATAAAACGTTTCAGCTGCTATTTTGCCTATTTCCGCTTTCTTTCTAATGATGACACAAGATGCAGAAGGTTGGTGGTACCTTTCATATCTTAAGCTTATTTAAGCCCAAGCTACCCACATACATACATGCGTACGAATATTCCATCACCTATGTTCATTTTACATTTTTGTATGGAAATTACACAGATGCATACTTCCATATATACCCAAGCGCAAAATAGGTGTTTTGTGTTACTGGCATCATATTAAAAATGCTAAATAAAGAAACAGCCATAATAAGATAAAAACTGCGATATGTTTTTAATAAAACTGGAAGTACTTTATCATTATAAAAATGCGAATTCCCGATAAATTAATTTACTCAAGTTGAAGCTTCAAGTTAAATCCACCTCTGTCTGGAATCACCAAACTAGGGAATGTTTTAGTTTAAGGAAAAGTACGGTGACGTACGTACATCTTCATCTTCACGGATCAAGGGATTCAACGTGCGAAATACTATGTACATGCTCAATTATTTCATCTAATTAAAATAGCTATAACTTATGTATAACTGTTTCACGTACTGTTGATTATGCCTTATACATTCGTTGTTGTTAACAGGGAAGTAAATGTCTTTGTATCTGTACAATGAAATAGATTAGTATATTTAGCTTTTTTGCCAACAGTAAACTTTACATCAGGGTTAAAACAAGAGATTGGAAACCTTCCTGGTTCCAAAACTTGCATTAAAACATATATATGTGGCTTTCAGGATGTTTGTCAAAAGCGGACAAGGCCACAACCCGGATTTGTAACTTGTAAAAACAAAGGAAATGCAGGGTAACAACAACTGATGCTTACATATTGTGTGGCTTCTGTAATTATAAAGGTAATCAAGGACATGTTTTTCCAACTTGCACTAATGTTGGATGTTCAATACGGAAAATTTCTGCTTTGTACCTTTCATTTTATTTTCCACAAAGTAAAAAACGGCACTTCAAGCTGTTCTTTAGAGGATATGTATGTATATATGCTAGCTGAAAATCGAAGCTTTATGGTCTTTTCGTATGACTAATCATGCAACTATTATTAGAGCAGAAAGTGGAATGCATTATTAAACTGATTTTCTTGATAACATAAATTTTAAGGGAAACAATTTAATGTGATATTTGCCACTTATGTACTCATATGAATAAAAATAATAAATAAAAACTAGTGTAAGGTACTTTCTTGCTTAAAAAATGATTACGTTTCGCAATCGTCCTGCGATTATAAAAATTACGAAGCACCTGCCGGCTGCCTATCGCTTTCTTTTCTGTACTTTATACAGAAAATAATCACAGTCAAGGTTTTTAGAGGCAACATTTATATTCCGAATACGCTTCCCAACTGCTTTTTATCATTCAGGTACAATAGGACTGGTCACGATGCCATTTCTTTATTACATGTAGGCATGCACCAGATACCTTTGATGACGACGATTGAATTAGGATGATTCATCCTGGCACTGAAAATGGCAACTACGCTAGTTTTAGACTAGAAAAAATCATAGATAATAGTGAGCGTAATCTATCTCCCATTTTCTGACTGCCTCCTGCATCCGGCATTGCACACACGGTCAGAAATATACAATCAAACAAGGAACCAGGTGGGTAGTGAGTATTTAAGTGCTATTATTAACTAGGTTGATACTTGCATGACAAAGAAATCTAGAGTCCTTCGCTGATTTCATGTAAACAGAATGTTTACGCATGTCAAAAAGTATGAAGGCAAAGTTAAGCACTAAAAATGCGCTGAAATAGTTACTGATGATATTATACCCCATTCTGTTTCATATTACATAATAATTACTTACATTTTAAGTACATTTTAACCAATTTTGGATAAATTATTCATATGAAGCCGTTTAAGTTTCTTCTATCTGGAAACAAGTGAATTTCTTGGGTTCTAAAAACGGTAACATGGATAACATCATTTTAGTGGATGGTAGCTTAAATATTTTACAACAAAATACATCGGGAAATCCTAAGACAAACGTTGATTGGGGGCGCTCTAAAGAAGGAACACATTGCCAAAGCCACCCCAAAACCATGTCGTCATCTATTTTTCAATAATCGGTCCCTATTCTGGTATCCAGTATGAATAGTAGTTCATTGATTGCTACAACAGAATCTCCAAAATCTAAAAAGATCCTTCAATTCTATTAATTTTAAATGATTTTTTTATATATAACTAAGCCAAGTAAGTAAGACAATCTTGGTTTTGGTTGTTTCAAAGCTTTTCCGCTACACTCGTCGTCAGTCATCATTTTATCCATATTCTGGCTGAGTTTGCACTAATTGAGATTGAGAGTTAAAAATTAACCGTAATGCAGAATACAACATGCAGCAATATCAACAGCGGAAACAGAAAGACTTTCTAAAAGACAAAATGACTCACTTTTTGTGATAATCTCCAAATTGACAAATAATCAAAAAAGCTATAATTATCGATGATATTGGTAAGTACGTATGGACTGGCAAAGTTTCGTAACTCGTAACTCTAGATAAGGTACGAAGGAGACATAAACCAGTTTCTCAAAAATTATTAGCATTAAACTAATGAGTGCGGATTATTATAGTGGCTGAGACATAATAAAGAAGAACATCCTCATCATAGATATTGAAGCACTGCTGATCCCTTCGTCTCTAATTATCGTCGTTAACCCATTGCCCATAGACTAATTTACAAAGAACTCCTTGAAATGTCAAACAAATATTATAAACACAAAATTATTAGCTTTCCGTTCCGACCCAGCCAGTCGTCTCGTCTCATGGCTAAACTAGTAAAAGTGTATTATACAGACGAAATGGATTCGTTCGACAGTTTATGAAAAAGACTCAATTACATACATGTAACCGCTGCCGTGTGTAGAAAAGTGGCTTCTGAGAAGACCACAATTCGGCAACTTGGGTGGGACGGAAAGTCATTTCAAAGGATTTTTCTTTCAAGAGTACCAACTCACAAGCACATAACCAAAAAGCTATCTATTTGTTTACTAGATAAAGAAATTAAGCTCCATTCCGTGTGAAATCAGTTTTTTATTCAAGATTCAAAATTGTAATTGTACATGATGTTGCAAATCCTTTGTAAACAGCAGCAGTGGCAAAGTTATAGGAGGACAAACATGTTGAAGCACATGGATGAATCCAGTTAAAAGTAAAGATGCACAAAAGCATTCGCATTTCACACATGGTGCCTTAGATATTACATGTGGAACAGATTTTTGCTTCTCCATTCGCCACATTTTCAAGTTTCTTTGTCAAATAGCGACAAACAGTTTTTACGATAATGAGAATCCTAATGCTGCTTGTTGGGTACCACGTACCTAAAACTTTATATAATGGATTGACTTTGATCATGTCATCATTCTTCATAAGTATGAGATTGAAATAGCTTTGCTATTTTTACTTGACGATGGTGGCTTCTTTGATAGTGGAGAATAATGTTCCACAGAAGTACATTTTGCTAAATGAGGACAGAATTTGATCTGTCCAAACCAAGACAGAAGTAAAGTATACGAAGCTCTATTTAAAATTCACGTACATAATTTTAATTTTTTAAGTCATAGGTATGTACTATTGATGCAGGATGAATATGAATACCTTAAAAGCAAGAGCCTTTGAACTGGGTTATGTTTGAAACTTATTGTTTTTTAATCTTAAAACTATTTGGTCATGTCATCATGTCATGGGCTAAGATTTGGTTTAGGCCACAAGTTGCCATTGTCAATTGTTGTATTATAATGATACACTGGTGCGTAAGGGTACTTAATAGTTGTCATTGAAAATATTGTCTGGATAAACACATATTTCCAAAGAAAGATACTACCTTATTGGTCTTGTAAAAAGGCCTGAGAATTTTATATAAATGTCTTTTTAGTTGAGCCTTTACATTAAAATCTTACAGTGTAACAGAATTTTATACTATGCTAAAATGCATACGACAGTCGCAAAAACCAAATGTAGAAAAGATAATAAATGTTGCGGTTGAGAACTAAATACAACTTCGGATGATTACAGTGCAATTTTCAGTATCTCATTTAAGCGTGAAGGACGTATTATATTTGAACAATATTTTCAAACAATGTTTTTTCTCCTAAGAAGACATTTTAGTTTCTGTTATAAACTCAGTTGTCGACGTGCCTTCCACTCGCTGCCCTGCCTAACAATTGTTGGGTTAAAAGGAATTTACATATATAAAATAAACGTACGTTAGGAATTTGTAATTCATATTGTTATATGGGCACATACATAATGACGATGTCTTGCTAACTAACCTGTGAACTGATTTAGTAGAACTTTTCTCCTTCCATAATAAAGTCTTGAAATTCTATTCTAAGTTATATAAGGTTGGTGAGTACATTACCCATCCCCCATATAGGAAATGAGTACATTTGAATATGCGTATAAAAGAAGTCCAGCCTCTTAAGCCTTTGGATTGAAACAATATCAAACCAATACTTTTTGTAGCTGATTGCCAGCTAGCTTCCAGGCAAGGAAACCAGTCACTGTTAAAAATCAAGTGTGTTTTGATCACAATTAATGATGGACAGGGGGTTTAGGGCATTTCATATCATGCTGTTATACATATACCTATAAAAGTAGTGTTTTCCATAATATAAACTAGTTTATATAAGCATCTAAAATTATCATTATTACTTATGTAAATCTTAGGTTAGTTACGGCTTGGTAGAAAAGACAGCAGCTGCTGTTAAGGATAGTGCAGTGTAGTTGATCAGGTTAGCACAGAATTTTATTAATTCCCGACTAAAGTCTGTAATCACTGCGTACATATTCATAGTCATAGTACACTTTACATTATTACTTTGAGTTGAGATATATATGTACACAATATTTGATTGCAGAGTCGTCCGTCAAGCCTACAGCCAACCTGATGCTAACCAGATTAGGGACATCACGATACTGTTTAAAACGATAGTGTTTAAAATACATACATCCAAAAAGTAAAAATGCTTGATTATTTATCCCAACACAATCCTGAATGATTTAAAAACTTTAAATACGGGATATCTACGAGATTGGTTTGAATACTAGTGATGACTTTCTAACTTCAAATCAATTAAAACGAATGCCTTGAAGAAAATAAAACGTTATATCAGAGTTCATCAAACGCATGCCGATAGAGTGTAACCTCGGACTTTAGGATTACTGATATTTGCTGACTCACAGCGAATTGCGTTTACGAAAACATAGATAACCAAGGACTTTTACTCAAATCAACGTAATAACCAGCTAGACAGGAATACGAAAAACGTTTACTACCTAGAAATTCGCAATCATGTTATGCAAATATGCTAAAATTACGAAGTCTATCCGCTATTTTGTATTTTGACGATAAATTGATCAAAAGTTGGATTCTTTTGAAAGTAATCTGTCACCAAAACATCAATCCTAAATCCTGATCTCAATCCTAAAAACTAATCTGCATATGGTTAAGGTTGATATTCAAGATTATTTTAGGAAACATTGATATATGTATGTATGTGTACTGAGCATAAAACAAGATCAAGTAAGGTCATATGAACTCTTCCTGTACTTATCGTACTCCGCGTGAACCTTACGAGGTCAAATAAGATAGTTTTGTTAAAATTCGACGAGCACGTGACGTAATCGGTCGCAAACTTGTATGACATGATATTTGTGTTTGTTCTTATGAAGCGTGATAACGAAGAGACATTAAGCCCTCATCAGAGTAAAAAAATTAATTAGGAAGCGAAACAATATATACTCTTTTATATATAAGTAAAAGTAAACTAATATAATAGGAACACGGGCATTGGGCATGACTGCTTACCATGGACTTATACTTGACAACATACATGTGTAATTATTTGTCATCTAACTATCTGCGACGTCGCTTTTTGTGATACATATAAGAATAAGAAATCAGAAGACACTTACTTAATCATCAGATTTATGTAAGCATCCCAGATTTTTGAGACTGCAAGTCTCCATGAGCGAGTCTGGTGTTTAACATAAAATATAAAGCGTCTTGACGTTATCTGCATCTCTGTTTTTATTTCATCAGCAAATTTTCATAACAGCCTCATCGCAAAGATATCAATATCCCCTTATGTAAGTCCATATAGTGGGCCAGTCACTGTCATATTAGCCTTTATATGCATGCAGTACATGCTTAATTTAGAATGTTTAAATTAACCAAACATAAACAAAGCGGGGATAAGCACAATCCTATAAAATTTTCTGCCCATGTTATCAAAACCATTGAATAGAGTCGCAAAAAATACAACATTTCCATTCCCTATTTCCAGTCGTATGTTAATCTCTATGTTCCACTTGCATAATTTGCAAGTACACGGCTGTTAATTTTGAATGATGACCTATGTAAATGTACACCATTAAATATTGTTTCTGCCATCCAGTTCAATGTGATGAGCATAAAAATATTGATTTGCATCAAGAAAATGCGTCGTACTTTCCACAAATTGTGCATGCATAACTGCAAAATTTACAGTTTATCAAATCAATACATCTTTGCTTCGCAGTTGAATACATATTATTAAGTATTTGAGTATTATATATTATATACAGGATGTTCTTGCCACTAAACCAAAAACGAAACGTTTGTATGTCTCGATATTTCAAAGGTTATTTGTAGGTATTTTCCATTTGCTTATAATTTTGATAAGATATATATATTACCTATTTCCAAATAAATACATACAATTCCATTAAAAGCCACAAGCCAAGCTAAGATTGAAATGGACATGTATGCATATATATTACGGATTTACTTCGAGCAAGATAAGCTTTGAATTAAATTGCTTGTTTAGTTGCTTATCAATCAAAACTACATGAAACTCATGAAGTAACACAACACAATCCCAGCAGATTCATGTAGCTAAACAAGAGACCCTTTTCTATTCTACCAAAACACATACGTACTTGTTGTATATCAATAGTTAAGTTATACGACGATTCAAATAGGAACATAGTGATATTATGTATATATCTCAAGATTTTTACGTCTAACTTAAAGTTAGGCACACAGAAGAAGCATTTTAGCTGCAGAAGTGTATTAATAATATAATGATTTCGTCCAGCATGCATTTTGGTACTTTTCGTCATGCTCATATGCTTATGTCCATGATGAAAAAATACATATAGTATAAAACCAAGAAGAGTGAATAAGAAGAGGGGATCTTAGGGCAAAAGCAGCTGTGCACTATAATAATACACTATATAAAACTAAGTACACAATGGTTTATATACATAACAAAAAAAATACTAAGTGAACTTATGATACATACATACAACCAGACATTTCACGATAATATGCCTGACGATAAAGGTAGCCGTGTGTGTAATACCTTAAAAACAACATACATAGCCAACTTACACATACGCTCTCTTCTGCAGCTTTTAGAGAAGAAGAAGTAGTCAGATTATCCATAACCATTTTCACATTCGTCTTCTCTGGTCCTTTTCGCTTGGATATATTGGAAGAGCTCAACTGTGGGAACTACTAGTCTGCTCTCAGCCGAGGAGTAGTCGAGAACCCGTGGTTCTTGAGTAATACACATACATAACCAAATCTATAATCTTCCTTCCGCATGAAACACACATCACATGGAAAAGGCTTCAGTAAATAAAAAGTGTTAAAAAGAATATTGGATTATTACTCTGATCATTTTCATTATCATCATCATCATCATTCGTGCTTATCTACTATTTTTTGGGGGTAATGAGCAATTGAAGGAAAACTCTTATTGTTTTCGGATATAACGTATTTATTAATCACGTCCCACAAGAATAATCGTAATTAATCGTATAATTCGTACATATTGCATTTCGTGAATATACTTGTCCCCTGAACAAGCTGTATCATGCGAGGATGCTAATTCGCTATAGCGTAGCATAAGCCTACTAAAACTTGTTCAGCTTCACCTCCAGCGATTCAGTCTTGCCAGCCAGCTCGCCCAGTGAACAACAACTTATATTGTGTTGTGACAGTCTCTCGTACTATAATCTACTACGTATTTATCCGATACTAACTTAAAGTGTCAATCATATTTACAGCGATATTTACAACAATAAAACAGTACTTAACTTTACATCATTATCAGTTTATTGTGCAGTTTTTTACTACGGTGAACACAGTCATTGACTTTTTGGTTATGTAATTGGTGAAGAACATAATCATTCATAAAAGTGGTTTAACAACGTTAGGGTTTTAAGTGAACTTAAAAGTGTGACATATGTTTTGGGGCAGTTTGAGACACACCTCTTCTGGAATCACTTTATTAACTTCCGCTCTTGTTTGTCCTTAACGTAAATTGGTAAAATTTTCACCATTTACAATTTACACACAAATATATAAATGACAAAAGAGCTTTTTTTATTGATTTTTTTATTTCATGGGTAATTATGACATTGTTTGTGTTCATGTAGCGTTTGCTGTGAAAACAATTAAAAAGGGAAGGAAATATCGACCGTATAAAAAAAATAGTGCCGTCTTCACAACATACATGCAGTGGTGAATATACTGCATTAAGCATCACCGCACAAGTGGTCACAGACCAAGGGTTTTGATCTTGAATTCGGAATCATATCGGTCAAGGTAAGTTACCCAGTGAATAATTACTGTGTGTATAAATATATATGTGGATATGTTGTATTTGTGTGGCATGGCGTGGTGTCAGCTCATTAAAATTGTACCTAAATTGTCATTAATAATAATATGCATTTGGGTGCTTTTGCTTGTGGTATATGGTGTTGCATAGGTTGTGTTAAGATTCATATCGTTTATCCATTTCTTCACTTTTTTACTGTTTAAGGTATAGAGATTGGATAGAAACGTCATTTTAGGTATGATCGATGAGACATGAAAGAAACAGTGTTGAGCATGCATATAGCACAATGTACAATAGAACAGATTACACAAGTTGGTTTCCGGTTTTCGGCCAAGTTGCTGTGTATAATATGATATTGTATGCAAATTTTTAAGTTTGCTTTAATGGGCAGCGTTGTGTGACTTACACAGGTATGTATGTGGGTAGTAAGGCATAGGTATACAGTACTGCATATGTCTAGAATTTTGACCTATTATTATGGATAAAATGTCATACAGTGCATTTGACATGGACCAGGTTTTACTTTTTCGGACTTGTATGTAAAAATATGTGTCTAAATTGTTCATATGACATTTTCATGACCAACTAAGGTAATTTGGTTGCAGTCGTTTTAGGTTACTGTATATTATCATTACATATTTTTGTGGCCGTGAATGTGCTCTATGCAAAATATTCATGCTCATGTGCAAGTCTTGCATTTTTTGGGGATATTATGTATTTAGTGGGGGAAAATGTTTAAAAGAACTATTAAAGTTGGGTATTGGGGGTATACAAAGTTAACAGGCAACTATTGCAGTAAGAACATGCTACAGACAGAGATGCACGCGTTATAATATTGTAGAGTGGCAGATAATTCGATAATATATTTCTTGTCAGCTTTTGATTCATGTATGATGGTCAAGGTTTCTCAAGTTTGCGCATTAGAATATTGCACATAGCACATACCTAACATATATTGCACTGGCTCTGGCTCGCTCTTCAAAGCAAATTCAAGTTACGCATGATTGTATAATGTGATTCATGATTAGGTGTGATTAATGTGGATTGTTTACTGCTTGAAAAGGTGGTCTATCCACCGTTCGCACTCTTTAGAAATATCAAAAGGTATTTGTTGTTGTGTCCAAAGAAAGTCAAATTTATCGTTTCAAGATAAACAGTTAGGGAACTTTGTGCATGCAAGTGACACTAACCACATTATTAATTCAGTTTTGCAACGTAATCTTTGCAATTCTTGAATGCAAGCTATGTATATATAAGATCTCTTTTAAATTCAACAATGATCTTGGGTGGCAAAATGCCTATATGAGTAGGGATACCTATGAAGTTCATATGCGCTTAAATTTTCAAATACAGATTTCTTGGTGTAAATGTTACATGATGATCAACTTGTATTTTCTGTTGTAAGAAGCTAAACTGTTTATTTTGTTGAAAATGAAATGATGTGAATTACAACTGTAATTGTTATTAGCGTTATGTTTTGGCTATCCATTAAAAAATTATTTTGTGGACAACTCATTTTCTTTGCGTACTTCTTCAGTGTTACTTTTAGTGGAGTCGTCTGTTTGTCGCAAGATTATCAGAAACTTTCTGTTTCTTCTGTTTAGCTTGAGTTGATAAGTTAGTTAGCTTATGTCATATCATTAAAGTGTCAAGCACAAATATGCCGACTGACGAGAATAATGACGATATGGACAAGCTTTGTAAAATATGAGAAGAGAGCTTTTACGCATATTTATCAAGTCTCGTCAGTCATTTTTACTCTAATGTATATAAAAGCTC